>JANAVB010028059.1:0-68153 GCA_029216955.1 Iris pallida
TAGACATGCCAGCTGTATACATACGAAGTACACTCCAATATATAGAAACCTCGTATGAATACATAAGCTGTAAAATACAGTAGAACCATAACTAATCTCATCCACACAAAATAAATGAATAAAAGATATCATATAATCAACTATGAATTGTCATTGGTACATGTAGTTGGGCGGAGACAAATCCACTACCAACTATGAAAAGAAATACATGATATACAAAAGAATAATTTTGGCGAACGAAGCGAAGACGATTCAAGTGCAATCATCCTCGAAGAAATAGAGAGGATCACGGCTAGAGCTAGAATACCTACGAAAGACAAGAGCACACACCTGGAGAGATAACCAGGTCCTCAGAGGGACGTTACAAGATACACAATATCATGCCATATAAACTGAATAATATTGCTCAAATAAATAAGTCAATTGAATTATAACATGGTCCAATACACACATATTAAACTGGCGTACCATCCCCCCAACCAAACAAGAACAGGAGATGGTAAACTAATTCACGATGACGTATCTTTCCATGCTATGAACCCAATATGGTATCCGGACCCTAACAAGGTTCAATACCTTCTCATCGAAGTAGTAAGTCACACCTATAAACAAACAAGGACAAGATGTGATGAACTAATCTGCGACAAGTTATTGTTCCAAGCCACGGTTAAATACAAGTACCCAAACCGAAAGTACTCGTACCTAACGGATAAGGGTGTCTAACCAATTCTAAGTGGATGCAGTTTTAAGAACAGTTCATGGTCGCATGACTACCGGGTCAAGTCAAGAAAATACCAATGCAGTACCTCAGTAGCGAGTCACAACACCATATACTATTCCTCATTATCGAGCGAGTCTATAGCATATAGTCTACCTATCATTCCTCAGTAGCGAGCGAGTCTACGATATATAGGGTGGTAATCAACTTCCAATCATGTTCTCCCCGTCTAATGCCAACACATAACTGCTAAGTCTTCTAGCATGCAACTCTATTAGCAATTATTTCCTAACGTACGGCTTATACGTACTGGTGGCCAGTCAATCACGCATGTCCGATTCCTATATGTGACTCACAACAACGTGGTATAAATGTGTCAAGGACTATGAATGTAACACACAAAGGTGGTACCTTAACTCTAAGTTTAATGTGTAAGAAAAATAATACATAGCAGAAAATATAACTGAACAGTAAGTTCTAACAGATTATGCCATATATTACAGTTTATTTTACATAAAAAAAATAATGAATAATACATGAGATATGAGCTAAAATAAATAAACAGCAAATGGCCAGGTGTCTTGTCTGGTAGGACGCTTGGTGTGCTGCAATGATCAATGTGGCACGAACTATGAATTTGGGTAATAACTACACAATGTGACCTCTGATGGTGGCACGGACGGTTCTATTGGGTCCAGAAGGGTCAAGTTAGTTAGGGTGGACATAAGGTGGTACAGATTTGGTGACAGAATAAGAATAAGAGGATCGGTTACGGATAGGAGAGAAATCAAAGAATAATGGATAAATATTATATATACAAATTTTAGAAATTATTCCTAAAATCTAGTTTTCATGAGTCAAAATATTTATAGGAAAAATACTTAAAACACTTAAAGTCAAGAAAATCGTTTTCGACAAAAACTCTAAGTTGTCAAAATTGGATATTAGATAGGAACTCTATTTTTATTTGTAAAAATAGTATTTTATAAATACTTAAAATAAAGGAAATTTGATTTAGGCTAAAACTATATAAAAATATTGTGAATATATATTAATGTTACCCTTTGTTTGGAAGAGAATGGCTAGAATACTGTAGTAAAAATATTATTATTTCTAAGTCAAAAATTGTATTTAAAATAATACCGTCACATAATTTATGGATATAACAATATTTAATAAAAATATTAGTAAAACCGATGGATTTAATATAACCATAATCGTATATAAAACTATATTTTAATAAAATGCATTGGAATACTGTTATCCTGTAGAAAATATTAAAATAGCTTTTTAAGATACATATATTAACAATACTTACATGAGTATCTCATTACTAACAGTTTAATAATAATAATCATAATAATAATAATAGTAATAATAATATTAATATTAATATTAATTAATAATAATAATAATAATGATAATAGATATTAAAAAGAAGAAGAAAACAATAATAATAAAAACTAAACAAACACAAAAAAACAATAACAAAACAAACAAAAATAAAACTGCTGGCTCTTTCTTTTTAGAAAGAAAACGTAAGAGAGAGAGAGAGTGGGAAGGAGAGGCGGTGGGATAGAATGAGCGGAGAGATCGGAAGGAGAGATGAGCGCCGGAGGGAAGGGGCGAGCTCGGCGGCCGAATCTCGCGGTGGAGCAAGGCCTGGTAAGGAGGCGACAGAGACGAGATCGGGAAGGGGTGGAGTTCCAGCCGAC
The DNA here is from genome assembly GCA_029216955.1 of Iris pallida. Classification (NCBI taxonomy): domain Eukaryota; kingdom Viridiplantae; phylum Streptophyta; class Magnoliopsida; order Asparagales; family Iridaceae; genus Iris; species Iris pallida. Next base: position 2,434 of record JANAVB010028059.1, read on the forward strand.
GACGGTGAGCCGAGGGAGAGGCAAAGAGCGAGGAGAGCGGGAGGCTTGCACGGCTCATGGTGATCGATGACGGCATGGCCGGAGGGGCGTACCAGAGGGGTCGAGGCGGCAGCTGCTCCGGCGGAGAGAGCGGAAGCTAGGGCACACCGGCGGCGGAGGTATGATGATGGTTAGTTTTGTTTTTGATTTTAGGGCTTTTCTTGGGGGCTTTAGTGGTGGCGGGTGGTTTTGGTAGTGGGTCGGGTTCCAGCCAGTGGCCATGGCCGACGGTGGCATAGCTGGGTTGTGGGGATTCACTGGTGGTGGTGGTGACGAAGATGGGTGTTCTGACGGCAGGGACGGTGGGTGGTCATGGCGGTCGAGGCGCTGCCTCTCGGCTACGGAGGGTCTGGGGATGGTCACTGGCGAGTGGAGGGAAGGTGGCTGTCGACTGTCGAGATATGAACGAGATAGAGATCTGGCTCGAAAAGGGTGGAGGGTCTGGGTTTTATGGTAGCCTGGACACGGGGAGCGCAACCGACGATAGATGCCGTTGGGGATTGGACATGGCCGCGACAAGGAGGTCGATCAAATTAGGGTTAAGGTTAGGGTTAGGGTCATTCTTTTGGGCTGTACGTGTCGGGGTTGTCCGACACAGGAAACGGTGCCCGGAATTGCTGGGCACGAGATAGGAAACTGTTGTATATGTAACGGACATATATAGTGGATGGACAGGGAACACAGACACGATGCACTTGGGTGGAATTATTTGTGGAGTAATTTATGGATGTGAGGAATTTATGGAGGAGTACTTGCCTATTTATAGGATGTGAAAATTTCTAGTTGGACAAGGATTGAGATTTTTAAAACCCAAACAGATAATTTTACTATTATATTTAAACCAATACATTCATATCTAAATCTAAATCCAAATCCAATTTAAACATTGATAAATAACACATTTAAATTAAACTACTTAATTTAAATCAATAAATCTAATCACCATTTAATTTATCATAAATAAATCCAAAATATCTTTTTATAGAACTTATATAATAATTAATTTTGATAATTCAAGATACATATTTAGTTTAATAGGAAAACCTTAAAATATATTTTCTAAAAATAATATTAATAAATAATTCCGAAAATTAGAATATATATTTAATTATTTAAAAATATCTTTTTCAGAAAAATAATTAGTACTTTCGAAAAACAAGTGTACATGAAATAATTTTCATGTTTTCATGTCTCTCGCAATTAGTAACCATAAAATAGTAGTTTCTCAAACTGCTACCCATATATATTTTTTTACAATGAATAATTAAACTAAAGTAGTATTTTGGAAATCTCGATGTGCCATTTTCTAATATTTTAAGTAATTAAAATCATCGTCACATATTATTTTGAAAACTATATTACATAAATAAAATCAAAAATATTTTTTTAAAAGTATGTATGCTCGCACATATTTGCACTCGAAGAGTAAATACGAAAAAAACGTAAATTCCCGCGCGACGTACAATACGACTATGCGATGTATAAATACAAAAAAATATTTGTACTAAAAATATAGTAGAAATTTAGGGGTTCTGCAGTCCACACTCGGGACGAGGATGTTATTCTTGTACCAGAGAGTCCACACTCGGGACGAGGATGCCTTGCTGTGAACCAACCAGAGAGTCCACACTCGGGACGAGGGTTAGTACTAACCAGAGAGTCCACACTCGGGACGAGGGTTAGTGTTTAGTTCAAACCCGTGAGTCCACACTCGGGATGAGGGTTTGGTTCTTCCATTGATCTCGTATTCATTGTTCGCTTGGCAGTTTATTTATGCGTAGTTGTTCGTGTTCGTGTTCGTGTTCGTGTTCGTGTTTGTGTTCGTGTTCGTGTTCGTGTTCGTAGTCATTTGTCGTGTTCCTATTTTTCTTGTTTATTTTCTTGCGCATGATAAAACTATTAGATAGGCATGTATATTATGTATCTTGCTATGTCCTCTGAGGACCTGATGATCTCTTCAGGTTTAGCGATTACATGGAGTTAGCTAGTAATTCTGGATGTCAGAGGATTTGCAATTCTTGCGGGATTCATGTATCATTATTATGTTTGTTATCCTTTCGTGCTCTACATTCCTTATCATGAGTTATCCTTTTTATTGATTTAGTTTAGAGACTTTTGTTATTTTCTTTGGAGTCTCATCGGACATATATGCTAGTGGGTTGCAGACTACGACCCATACTTGTTCATTCTTGTTTATTATTCTTATTATGGATTGAGATATAGATTAGCCTTGCCATGATTTGGCAGCTTACCCTAGCCGTGACAGCGTTTACGTATTCGGCTTGGGCTGGAGTCCGTTCGATGCATAGCTGGCTTGCTCACGCTCTCTCGTCCGAAAAGAGGGTGCGGGTTGTGACAGTTTTTTTTGGTGGCTTATGCAAGTCAGAGCATATCGTATCGGTTACGTAACTATACTGATACGAGCCTGCAACTATGACTAGACCTTAGATATCTCAATCCACGTTGCCTTAAAAAATTCTCTTAGAAACTTTTTTATCGCCCTTGAAACTTTGTATTTGCTCTTGATTGTTCGTCCTTGCCTTCATTTACTATTGACTCTCGTCTCTTCCTACTTTCGGAGTGGCGAATGATCGTGCTAACTAGAGTATATCAGAAATTCCTACATTGTAGTATAATATTGCCTGATTATTGAATTTTGTTTGTTTATATATATGAGAGATTATAGATGTCCTCAATACCTATTGGTAGAACTGTTAGCAAGTAGCTAGAAGGGCATAAAGTTTTGGTGACAGACCTTTTGAGGGAGTAGTGCGACCAAAGGTGGGTAGATGTCCTCGAAGTTTTGTATATACAAAATAGCTAGGAGAAGGGTATAAACTATTTCCAGGAATAACTATGAATTGGAATTTCGAGGACGAAAGTATTTTAAGGAGGGTAGATTTGTGAGCCCTTGGCCCAAAATCCCAATTTTTGTTATGGTATTTTGTTGAATTATTAATTAATGCGTAGATACAATAGACTAACCAATGTGTATATGAAGTATAAATATATACAATGCTATTTTCCTTAGTAAATAAGAAAAGAAGCATGAAGGGGTTGTGCAAGCATTGATTTATTAAGGGCTGATGTATAAAACATCCAGCCTTAAACCCAAACCTAACGGCCACTAATAGGTTGATTCAAACCCCAAAACACCAGGGTCCTAATTGCAGAAGTGTTAGTTTAAAACTCAGGACAGGCGATTGATGTTCGAATTCAAATTGGACTCGAGAACACAAGATGTGATCAAATCCTGGAGAGAAAATCCAAATTAGAGCTTAATCTTATCTAATCATGAATATATTTATATATATATATATATTTATATTTATATATATATATATATATACACCAGGGATTGATCCGCCCTTCCCACGAACCCTAATTTTCCCTGCCCAAGCCGTTTCCTGCTCTACATCGAGGAAGACTGAGGAGTTGAAACAACCAATCTTCGACAGGTAATATTCTCGCCACCAATGCCTTTAATTCATTCGAATTAGTCTATCCTTAGATCTGCAAATGGTTGTTCTTAATCAAAATAGGATGGAGGAGTAGGTGCTCGGAGAAATGTCGAGTAAGGGGCTTAGGACGTATTCGTGTATTGAACACAGGGAGTCAATGATACGATTTCAGTATCATGGGACTAAAGGAGTATAAACTAGGGGCTGTCTAGCATCAGAGGGTATATCTAGCATCAATACACTTAGTACTCGACATCACTCTTGATCCCTAGTAGCAAGTATGATACCTGATATCATGTTCAGCTTCGAGCATCACACTGATACCTTAATATCAGGTGTATCATTAATGTGCCCGGATGAAAACTAGCACCATCTCGACCTTATCATTATAATTACTCTGAGATAGCAGGTGACAGGGCTGTGTACAGAACACAATGACTTGAGTACTCACGGCTATGAGGGAATATTAGATATGTAACCTATTCTTCATGTTCTCCATGTTGCCATATAATATATCAATGTAGGTAGGAGAGTGTTGGATTGGGATATGACAGGTTGTGTCTTTCATTGCAGTACAGGTGGACAGATAATCCACCAGCCCATAGAGATTGAACCTTGGTTCAGTTCAGGGACAGACATAGAAGTTGGTGACAGGAAATCAAGGCTCATACCAGAGGTCAGAGGACCTCTGGTGCACTGTTGGTCCAATGTTCACATGGATCCTATATTCAGGGTTGAAAGGGAAACTGAGTATCTGAGTATCAGAGTATGAGGTCCTAGACCAAACCAGGGGATTGAAGGATTAGGACAAGAGCCTTTGCCTCTTAGAGTTGGAGGATCAGTTAAGCACTCATCCTTAATAGGAGGTCAGCCATATTACCTACATTGCCCAGCCTCAGAAATTGTTGTCCTGTATCCTAAGGACCAGTCAACATACTGTGTTGCAGTTCCCTTCTCATTTGATGTTCACTTTTACTAAAAGTTTATGGGCCCTATAGGGTCAGTCCTCATTAGACTGTCCTATCCTCACCTTTGATGTTCAGTCCTACACTGCGTGTAATGACATTTCAGTCCTCACCCTGGAGTATTAATCCTTGTGTAGTTAGTTGCAGCCAAGGAGAGATGGCTCGAGGCATATGTCACTTAAATGAGTCCCTCTACTACCTACCACTTTGAGTGTTCAGACCTTATGGTGAACTCATTTATATCAGTTTACTCGCTCTCTTATGTTGGAGTCCACATGCATGGCTTGGTATCAGTTGAAATTACCTTGGAGTGCTGATAACAAGCTAAGAGGAGTCTCCCAATTCATGATATACATCCATTTAATGTCTTGACCCCTTTCTTTGAAGCTCTGATTGGGATGTTATACCCATTTATGGGAATTTTGGGATACATGTAGTACCCAGTCCAGTTCTAGTATTCTGGAAGAACAAGTGACTGATGCACTTGTAGGTGTCAACCCCTTCAATACAAGGGTAGTAGCCTTAACATGAGAGGGGTACCCGGGATGGCTTAAGAGTGTATATTAGGGGTTAGAGAGGTGCAAGGCGTAAGCCTTGCAACAGCAAGCATTAGCTAGGGGTAAGCCTTGCAACAACAAGCATTAGCTTGCTTGTTGCCAACTGCAAACAAAAAATCAACACTAGTATCAGTTAGGTGGGACTCTCCAGGAAATGAAGAATTTCAGTTGTGCCATACGAATGCTTGTTTAGTTTGCCAATTGTGATTCTGTCAGCCTTCACCCTCTACTTTCCATCATTATTATCCCTGTGAATACATGAGACAATGAGGGTGACCTAATGTGTGTAACAGGTTTATTCTATTCTACTAGCAGGAAGGGAGGCCTTAGAAGTAGGAATTTAGGCCCAGTTTAGGACAGGTGCCCGGACATTTTATATATAACAATGGTATTTTAGTAAGTTTTAGTTGTGGTTTACTCGGTGTCCACACTTGCAACCTAGAACACAGGGCAGTGGACTATACTATTCTAAAATGGCAATGGAGTTAAGCTTGTTAGTAGGAAAAAGGTTATTGTATAGGTCATAGGAGTTAGGAAGTAGCCAAGGGTAGAGACCACCCAATCCAATTAAGGGCCACATGGAAATGTATGGGGTAATTAACAATAATTCAAAATAGCTTTATTTTATTTAGTTCATGTGTTGATTTAGACTTAATACATAAAACAGGATCATTGGACTTTTGACTCAGCACTTGGACGTGCCAACAGCTCAGGACCGCAGGCAAGTATACCTTGCCTTCCTGTACAGTTTTATTTACATGCATTGTATTTCATTTCCCAGTTTTGGTTGTTTATGGACATGTGCTTTTCGTATTATATTTCTTTGAGTTGTTTTTATTGCATATAGCCGTGTTCATATTGGTCTTGTGGTTCACACTTGGAGTTTCTCGTTAGTACCTTGCTTTAGTCGTGTCATAGAACGAGTACGTGTAATTGAACTGCTAAATCCTTGATATTGACTCCTTGGCACCAGAGAGTCCATACTCAGGATGAGGGTGTTTTTCTTGATCTGTTTACATCCGTGAGTCCACACTCGGGATGAGGATGTCGATTATTTGTACCAGAGAGTCCACACTCGGGACAAAGTAGTTTACTTGACTTGACTTGACTTGCACCAGAGAGTCCACACTCTGGACGAGGGTGTTTACATCAGAGAGTCCACACTCGGGACGAGGATGTTATACTTGCACCAGAGAGTCCATACTGTAATGACCCGCTCTGCCCTAGCGGAACGCCGATTCAAACGACAAGTGCAACGACTCAAAAATATTTTTTTTATTATATATATATATATATATATATATATATATATATATTAAGGAGGGAAGGATAACTTGTATAAAGGTATGTGTGTGTGTGTGTATTGAGTGACAGTTAAGGTAAAGGTAGATAATCATACATACATAATTACACGTATTCATTTATTAAACCTACATACATACATATATACCTTATGATACACACTCTCTCCACACTCACAACTTTAAAACTCTGATAGTAACAAATACAACTATTTTAACCTAACACAAGACTCTAACTCACTAACCAAACTCACACTAACCAATATCCTATACAACCTATTTCTCCTCTATTAACTGATACAGTCAAGGGACACTAACTCTTGCTACTCCACATTTTCTACCATTCTCTGAACCCTCAAACCAACCCCATATACAAGTCAAGCCAAGGCAAGCTTGCATCTACTCCTACTGCTGCTACCTCTGCTGCAGCTACTACTTGTAACACCCAGTTTTCTAAAATTAGGGTAATTTTGAAATTTTGTATTTTAATTTATTTAATTATGATATTTATTTAATAATATGATTTTTGGTAATTTTTAATCATTTTTAAACTATTTAAATCATGACTTATGATTTTGGTGCATTGACTAGTGTAGCCTTAGACTGTTGACATAGAGCCTAGTCATTGTGATTAGGATGTTTGATTAGTACATTTTAGCCTAGAGGATATTTTTGTCATTTTAGGATTTATTGGAATTTTTGGGAATTTTTAGAATTTATTTTGGAATTGTTTGATTGAAGGTTGACTAGGTTGACTTTGACTAGCTTTGACTTTGTGACCTAACCCTAGTTAAGTTGGACTTGACTAGATATGAGATCCTAGGTTAAGTTAGGTCAACCATACTCTAGTTAGTGGAAACAATTAAGGATATTGAGTTTTGAATAGAAAGATTTGACCACAAGCCATGACTTGTGACTTTTAAGTCATTTGTTTAATGACTAGGCCCAAAGCCCAAGACAAGTTTCAAAACCCTAAGCCCTAGGCTAAGTGGCCAGCCACCATATCCTCCTTGGGAACACCACCCTATAAATACTCTCTTAGTTTAGGGTTGCCTCTTTCTTAGGAAAGCAAGTCTAAAAGGAAAGGTTTATTCCTATTCAATAAATCCCTAAAATTCCATTCCTCTTCCTTTTCCATTCAAATCTTTTCTATTAGATCCTAATCTATCTATTCTTGCTGTCATTAATAATCTATTTCAGTTTGTGGTGATATTGGTGGATTGGGACATCAAGAGGAGAGCCTTTGAATAGGGATTTTTCTTGAAGGTTCAAGCTTAGGTAAATTCCTCATCCCTCCATGAAAATTCGTTTTGTCTTCATCATTAGGGAGCCCTAGGAGTCTCCTAAGGATCAGTATAGGTTTTGTGTCGGGTATCCTAAGTTTTGTGTCCATTTGGACACGTATCATGACTGTAGTATAGGTGTTTGTCGAAATGCCACTGAGGGCATTTCGATTTTATTCCTGCAATATTTTTGAATGGAAAATCCTAATTAGGTGTTGCTTACATGTTCCTGTTGGTTTCATATCAATTTGGTGTCGTGTCGACCTGTTTTGGATACGTGACACGCGGTCGTGCACACGCGCGCGCAGGGACTGTGCGTGCCCTGCCACTCGGGCATGATTGCGACACGGATATGCCACCCCGACACTTGGGATTTGACACACAGCATGGGGCCGACACTGACACGGGGCTCCCCAAGTTTCAGGGCCCCACGTGTCGTGTCGGACACGCACGAACACGTGCACTGATTCGTGCACTGTTTCAGTCGGCTGTTACTTGAGCGCTGACACGCACATCTTGTGTCGCGTACACGCGACGAGGACACGAGACAGGGTGTCCTATCTCTAGACCTAGCCTAGATGAACACGTAGACACAATCTCGTGGGTCGTGTCGCTTTGTGTCGTGCACACGATCGAGGAGAACACGTGCACGCTGATTTCTGAATACTGTGTCCCGTGTTGCTGTTTTGGATTTTTTTATTGATTGGACACATTTGTGTCCACTTTTGTGGACACAAACACATCACTTAGCACGAGTGCAATATGTTTATGTGTTACCAACCAATAGTTCATCATTTAATTTGATTTTGATTGATCAATCCTCATTTCCCAAATTCCTGATACAGTGTATCTTTTTCCTGAAAATTTCAGTTTTCAAACATGGACTTTGTCACCTGTTTTAATCTATTTAATACTGCTAAATTTTGGTTTTGAGTCCTTAAATGTGTTTCCCTATAGGTTTACTAACTGTGTGTCGATTTCTGGGTGATTTGGTGGTGTGTGGGAATCAAGAGGAGGATTTTAAGAAAACTGGAATGTAGCTTTCAGAGATTTAGTTTAGTTTTCAGTTTTGATTTGTTTTGATTTTCCTTTCCTCTACATTTGCTGTGCTTTTGTTCTTTTTTTTTCTGTTCAGTCCAACACAGTGTTCATCCACACAGACACATGTGATTTCTGTCACTCATATTCACTCACACCCTCAGTTTCAGTTCATCTCAGTCTTAGATATGCCCCTAAACTTGCAATGACAGCCTCACATGTCCATAGCAACCCCAATCTAGTTCCCTTAACTGTCACTTCACTGTCTCATTCCCTTGATTCACCTATGTGGTATTAACTTGGTTAGAATGTTGTTTTCAGTTTCCCCTAATTGATTGAACTGTGGGCTGATTTGGGGTTCAATAGAAACCCATGAGTTGATTTCTCCTTTTGTCTATTTATGTTAAAACCTGAGTTTGAATCTCAGTTTTCAACCTGAGATTTATTGAGTATTTGTACTGTTTTTGGGTTTTCTTCAAATAACTGAGAATAGGAATGAAAGGAAAACTGCCATTTGATTTTATATGTAAACCTGAATTTAATTGATGCTTGTTATCCTTTCTCTCCTTCCTAATTTGATATTGAAAACCTGTTTATGTTGTGGCTGTCACCTATCTTGGTTGACATCTGAGATTGATAAGGGGTGAAACCTGAGTTTGGGTTATGATTGGTTTGAGAGTTATCTCATTTAGATATCCTAGGAAGTTTACCTATATGCTTGTGAGGATTTATAGAGAGAGTTGAGTGTGTGGGTGGTCTTGATAAGGGGGAGGGGACTACCTGCTGCAACAGCAGCTGAAACAGTAGCAGTAGCAGGGCCAACATCCAGTCCCCTTTAGCTCAACATCCAGCCCCCATAGTCCCCTAAAACCTGTCATGGATAGTCCTATTTCAGCCTTGTAGCAGTCCAAAGCATGCCACATTCAGTCCCTATGGGTGAGTGGGATTAGTGTGTGTTGTGGCCTTGTATAAGAGTGTGAGTGTGAGTATAGATTTGGGTGTAGAGCGAACCAAAACCATTGTGAGCCTGTGTTTATATATGTGTGAGTATATAGGTATTTGTGTTTGTGTCAGTGAGCCTATATACATATATTTTGTGTGTGTGAGTTCATATTTCTAAACCTATAGGAAAGAGCCTATTGTATATGTGTGGTATTTATGAGGAGCCTATATACTAATATGTATATTATATACTATAATTGTGTAGGCTATGTTATATAACATAGCCATATCAATATGTGTGATATTTTGTTATAGGTAATTTTGTCTTGTGATTATGATTTATGGTTGGTCTTAGGCATGGTATTGCCTTGGCCTTTGGCCTAGTCTTTTAGCCTATGGTTGTGTTTGCTTAGCTAGTGAGCCTAGGTTTGACTTGTGTAGTTTTGTAAGACCTAGAATGGACTAGTTAGACTAGTTTAGACTTGTTAGACCTAGTTGGACCATAGTTGACCTAGTTTGACTTCCAGGGTTGACCAGAGTTGACCAAGAGTTGACTTTGGCCTAGTTTGACCTAGTTTCATGTAGAGTGCATAGTAGAGCTTCATTTTATTATTTTAGACTTGTTGTGACTTGTACTGTTCTATAGGAGACAGACACCACTCCTCGGACAGTATATTCTCTTCAGACACTCAAGATATCAGACGAGTATATTCTCTGACCGTTTCATACTTGTATGGATTTACATTCTTGCTCTAGATTACTGTACTTGATGCTGACACGACTGTTATCACGGATTGGTACTATATGGATCTTCTTTTGAGATGTTATCTCCTTGTATTCACTAAATACATATTGTGACGTGCGTTTCACTTCCATATTGTATTTACTGAATACCCATATCCTTGTATACTCATTGTGCATATTGTACTCTCATTATCACATGAGCCCCAGGGATAGACCATTGTACATTATTGTATAACATTGTACATCCATTGTATAACATTGTACACTATTGTATAAGATAACGTAACTGGAGTAGATCCTTGTGTATTGATTGGGGAGGGGGAGTAGAATTGGTTATGTACTCAAATCCTATTGTACAACATTGTATAACTATTGTATATGTCTATTGTATACCCACGTACAATGGAGTTACCATTGTATTTTCCTAGCCTGTTTACATAACCAGATTGTACTCTAAAATCACATGTTTCTTACAGTTCTTACTTATCGTATTTAGATATTTCCTGTTATCAAATCTCTACTTTTTTCATATATCTTCTTCTTTCAGCGTTTCATATACTTTACTCTATTGCATGCTTTATATTTCCTAATCGATATGAACTGCGTGAGATGTTTTGTGCTCGCTCCCATCCTGACTGGACCTGTTGAAAATATTACAGAGGATGAGGAGGAGGCCTGCATAGACACCTACTATGGGACAGCTGTAGATGACATGTGTGACCCAGATTTCCAGCCTGATCCACTAGCTTAGAGACTGAGGCTCCCTAGTCTAGGTTTTACTATTTTTGTCTTCTGAGATCTGATTGTATATATTCTTTCATTTTCAGTATTAGAGACTTGTATTTGAGTTAGATGTTCTGTTTTGTATGGCAGCAGACACTTAGTCTCTCTCTCTGATTGTATCCTGTGGATCTTTTTATTCCAGTATCTATCTATCTTTTATTTTCATCATTCTGCCTTAGATGTGATTGAGACTGTATATCGTTATGTCACCTCAATTCGGAGTGTATATACTGTACATGTACCTTTATATTGTTAGATGATTAACCTCGGACAGCGTTCTACCGCCGACACTGCGGCGTAGGCTGTTCGTTGTTACATTCTCGTACCCTCACAGTGGGTGCGGGTCGTGACACGTTTTTAGTGGTGGCCCATGCAGGTCGAGTTTATGTAGTGGTATTCGAATTAGAGTATCACTACAGCCTGCAATAGGATTAGAATATTTTGAAGGTACTCAATCATACTAGGAAAAAACTCATATCAAATTCATGCCATCTCAGTTCTTGCTGATATTGTTCTCCTTGAATATAACTATCCTCCTTTGCTATTTCGACTCATTCTCAGCAATTGTTTGTTTGATCTATCTTCAGGATGGTGGAGACGCGATTACAGTATGCCATTCATGGAGATACTGTAGAGGGGCTGCTACCTCTCAGCCAGTTCAGCAGGGTCGGGAGGCTACAGCTCCTGCTACCTCTGCTCATATTGGGACTTCAGCAGCAGCAGTAGCTGAGGGTATGCCTTCACCAGTTCGGAGGCAGGACCCAGTCATTCCAGAGGATCCTTTCCAGCCGCCACCGCCTCCAGGACATGTGGACGTAGCTCAGATGTTCGCGTATTTCCAGCAATTCATGGACCGACAGCAGGCTCGGCAGGACAGAGGCATGGAGTTGGCCGTCACGACAGTCGCAGCTTGACCAGTGGTTCAGTAGCCGAAGATACCAGGGATCGAGCAGTTTCAGAAGATGAGCCCCAGAGACTTTTTGGGGACAGAGGGGATCCTATATGCCGATGAGTGGATCGAGCATATAGAGGAGATCTTCCGCTTGGCCAGGATTTCAGCAGACCTTCAGATCGAGGTAGCAGCTAGCTGGATGCGAGATCTTGCTTGCACCTGGTATCAGTCGGACCCCAGGGTGGGGGTACCAGGGCAGACTTGGGAGCAGTTCAGGGGCTTCTTCAAGAAGAAGTTCTTTCCAGATTCAGCAGTCAGAGCCTTGGAGACGCAGTTTGAGAGCTTGGTCCAGGGGAGCCTCTCAGTAGAGGAGTATGCGGGAGAGTTTGGCCATCTTGGCAGGTTTGTTGAGGGGTTGAGCGAGACGGCGAAGGCCCAGAGGTTCCGGAAGGGTCTGGTCAAGGAGGTCAAGTCCCTGACCAAGGTGAACAGAGATGCTACTTTTGAGGAGATCCTGACGGGAGCTTTATTGGCGGAGGATGATCTTGAGCTTAGGCTCAAGAGGGGGTGAGACCCAGTTGGGGGCAGCATCAGCGGAGGATCGGCCAAGAGGCCGTACGTTCAGCATGAGTTTCAGCAGCAGTATCAGCAGCCGATGGCCCATTTCCAGCAGCAGCAGCAGAGGCCTGTTCAGTATCAGGGACAGAGACAGATGCAGTATCAGCAGGCACCCAGGCAGCAGCAGAACACTGTGTGCAACTTCTGCAAGAAGCAAGGCCATGGGTGGGACGACTGCAGGAAGAGGCTGGGTATGTGTTTACTTTACGGATCAGTGGAGCATCAGTGTAGAGAGTGTCCCAAGAACCCGACACCATTGGCTCAGGTAGCACCAGGAGCTAGAGCTCCGACAGGGCAGCAGAGGGGACCACCATTGCAGACTCAGCAGCAGAGGTTCGTCCAGCATCAGCAGCAGACCAGGGGAGGCCAGCCAGGGCGAGCTTTCGCCATGACAGCTGTGGATGCTCAGGCCATTGGAGATCTAGTCACAGGTTCCGTTCTTTTGATTCAATTCTGCGATTCCTGCCTTGAAAATTCAATTCCATCTGTTTCTTCATTGTTGATATGTTTCGATCTGGTGCTTCATTATGATTAAATTTTCTTCTGAGATAAGTCGTATGGGCTAGGTCACCTCGATTATGAGATTTTAGAATCCTCTAGGGTCATGCTAGCAGGCATAGTGAGGACATATAGTCGGACTATGGATGTATTTCTCGGGTGTGGGAATTTAAGGTTTTCGCTGCCAAGCGCGCGGCAATGCAAAAATTTTAAATACCATAGTTCTAGAGGTATGTACCATAGTTGAGGACTCTGTGATTATCGTAGCCTTGCTCACTGGCATGACGGAGATTCTGAGTATCATGGTTTTGGACAGACGCATATGATTATCTGACGGTATGTTTGAGACTCTGATTGTGGGGTGTTTGACCTAGAAGGACTACTACCATTTTAATTTTGAGGACGAAATTTTTCTAAGGTGGGTAGACTTGTAACACCCAGTTTCCTAAATTGAGGGTAATTTTGAAATTTTGTATTTTAATTTATTTAATTATGATATTTATTTAACAATATAATTTTTGGTAATTTTTAATCATTTTTAAACTATTTAAATCATGACTTATGATTTTGGTGCATTAACTAGTGTAGCCTTAGACTGTTGACATAGAGCCTAGTCATTGTGATTAGGATGTTTGATTAGTACATTTTAGCCTAGAGGATATTTTGGTCATTTTAGGATTTATTGGAATTTTTGGGAATTTTTAGAATTTATTTTGGAATTGTTTGATTGAAGGTTGACTAGGTTGACTTTGACTAGCTTTGACTTTGTGACCTAACCCTAGTTAAGTTGGACTTGACTAGATATGAGATCCTAGGTTAAGTTAGGTCAACCATACTCTAGTTAGTGGAAACAATTAAGGATATTGAGTTTTGAATAGAAAGATTTGACCACAAGCCATGACTTGTGACTTTTAAGTCATTTGTTTAATGACTAGGCCCAAAGCCCAAGACATGTTTCAAAACCCTAAGCCCTAGGCTAAGTGGCCAGCCACCATATCCTCCTTGGGAACACCACCCTATAAATACTCTCTTAGTTTAGGGTTGCCTCTTTATTAGGAAAGCAAGTCTAGAAGGAAAGGTTTGTTCCTATTCAATAAATCCCTAAAATTCCATTCCTCTTCCTTTTCCATTCAAATCTTTTCTATTAGATCCTAATCTATCTATTCTTACTGTCATTAATAATCTATTTCAGTTTGTGGTGATATTGGTGGATTGGGACATCAAGAGGAGAGCCTTTGAATAGGGATTTTTCTTGAAGGTTCAAGCTTAGGTAAATTCCTCATCCCTCCATGAAAATTCGTTTTGTCTTCATCATTATGGAGCCCTAGGAGTCCCCTAAGCATCAGAATAGGTTTTGTGTCGGGTATCCTAAGTTTCGTGTCCATTTGGACACGTATCATGACTGTAGTATAGGTGTTTGTCGAAATGCCACTGAGGGCATTTTGATTTTATTCATGCAATATTTTTGAATGGAAAATCGTAATTAGGTGTTGCTTACATGTTCCTGTTGGTTTCGTATCAATTTGGTATCGTGTCGAGCTGTTTTGGACACGTAACACGCGGTCGTGCACACGCGCGCGCAGGGACTGTGCGTGCCCTGCCACTCGGGCATGATTGCGACACGGACACGCCACCCCGACACTTGGGATTTGATACACAGCATGGGGCTGACACTGACACGGGGATCCCCAAGTTTTAGGGCCCCACGTGTCGTGTCGGACACGCACGAACACGTGCACTGATTCGTGCACTGTTTCAGTCGGTTGTTACTTGAGCGCTGACACGCGCATCTCGTGTCGCGTACACGCGACGAGGACACGAGACAGGGTGTCCTATCTCTAGACCTAGCCTAGATGAACACGTAGACACAATCTCGTGGGTCGTGTCACTTTGTGTCGTGCACACGATCGAGGAGAACACGTGCACGCTGATTTCTGAATACTGTGTCCTGTGTTGCTGTTTTGGATTTTTTTATTGATTGGACACGTTTGTGTCCACTTTTGTGGACACAAACACATCACTTAGCACGAGTGCAATATGTTTATGTGTTACCAACCAATAGTTCATCATTTAATTTGATTTTGATTGATCAATCCTCATTTCCCAAATTCCTGATACAGTGTATCTTTTTCATGAAAATTTTAGTTTTCAAACATGGACTTTGTCACCTGTTTTAATCTATTTAATACTGCTAAATTTTGGTTTTTAGTCCCTAAATGTGTTTCCCTATAGGTTTACTAACTGTGTGTCGATTTCTGGGTGATTTGGTGGTGTGTGGGAATCAAGAGGAGGATTTTAAGAAAACTGGAATGTAGCTTTCAAAGATTTAGTTTAGTTTTCAGTTTTGATTTGTTTTGATTTTCCTTTCCTCTACATTTGCTGTGCTTTTGTTCTTTTTTTCTGTTCAGTCCAACACAGTGTTCACCCACACAGACACATGTGATTTCTGTCACTCATATTCACTCACACCCTCAGTTTCAGTTCATCTCAGTCTTAGATATGCCCCTAAACTTGCAATGACAGCCTCACATGTCCATAGCAACCCCAATCTAGTTCCCTTAACTGTCACTTCACTGTCTCATTCCCTTGATTCACCTATATGGTATTAACTTGGTTAGAATGTTGTTTTCAGTTTCCCCTAATTGATTGAACTGTGGGCTGATTTGGGGTTCAATAGAAACCCATGAGTTGATTTCTCCTTTTGTCTATTTATGTTGCAACCTGAGTTTGAATCTCAGTTTTCAACCTGAGATTTACTGAGTATTTGTACTGTTTTTGGGTTTTCTTCAAATAACTGAGAATAGGAATGAAGGGGAAACTGCCATTTGATTTTATATGTAAACCTGAATTTAATTGATGCTTGTTATCCTTTCTCTCCTTCCTAATTTGATATTAAAAACCTGTTTATGTTATGGCTGTCACCTAGCTTGGTTGACATCTGAGATTGATAAGGGGTGAAACCTGAGTTTGGGTTATGATTGGTTTGAGAGTTATCTCATTTAGATATCCTAGAAAGTTTACATATATGCTTGTGAGGATTTATAGAGAGAGTGGAGTGTGTGGGTGGTCTTGATAAGGGGGAGGGGACTACCTACTGCAACAGCAGCTCAAACAGTAGCAGGGCCAACATCCAGTCCCCTTTAGCTCAACATCCAGTCCCCATAGTCCCCTAAAACCTGTCATGGATAGTCCCATTTCAGCCTTCTAGCAGTCCAAAGCATGCCGCATTCAGTCCCTATGGGTGAGTGGGATTAGTGTGTGTTGTGGCATTGTATAAGAGTGTGAGTGTGAGTATAGATTTGGGTGTAGAGCGAACCAAAACCATTGTGAGCCTGTGTTTATATATGTGTGAGTATATAGGTATTTGTGTGTGTGTCAGTGAGCCTATATACATATATTTTGTGTGTGCGAGTTCATATTTCTAAACCTATAGGAAAGAGCCTATTGTATATGTGTGGTATTTATGAGGAGCCTATATACTAATATGTATATTCTATACTATAGTTGTGTAGGCTATGTTATATAGCATAGCCATATCAATATGTGTGATATTTTGTTATAGGTAATTTTGTCTTGTGATTATGATTTATGGTTGGTCTTAGGCATGGTATTGCCTTGGCCTATGGCCTAGTCTTTTAGCCTATGGTTGTGGTTGCTTAGCTAGTGAGCCTAGGTTTGACTTGTGTAGTTTTGTAAGACCTAGAATGGACTAGTTAGACTAGTTTAGACTTGTTAGACCTAGTTGGACCATAGTTGACCTAGTTTGACTTCCAGGGTTGACCAGAGTTGACCAAGAGTTGACTTTGGCCTAGTTTGACCTAGTTTCATGTAGAGTGCATAGTGGAGCTTCATTTTATCATTTTAGACTTGCTGTGACTTGTACTGTTCTATAGGAGACAGACACCACTCCTCGGACAGTATATTCTCTTCAGACACTCAGGATATCAGGCGAGTACATTCTCTGACCGTTTCATACTTGTATGGATTTACATTCTTGCTCTACATTACTGTACTTGATGCTGACACGACTGTTATCACGGATTGGTACTATATGGATCTTCTTTTGAGATGTTATCTCCTTGTATTCACTAAATACATATTGTGACGTGCGTTTCACTTCCATATTGTATTTATTGAATACCTATATCCTTGTATACTCATTGTGCATATTGTACTCTCATTATCACATGAGCCCCAGGGATAGACCATTGTACATTATTGTATAACATTGTACATCCATTGTATAACATTGTACACTATTGTATAAGATAACGTAACTGGAGTAGATCCTTGTGTATTGATTGGGGAGGGGGAGTAGAATTGGTTATGTACTCAAATCCTATTGTACAACATTGTATAACTATTGTATATGTCTATTGTACACCCACGTACAATGGAGTTACCATTGTATTTTCCTAGCCCGTTTACATAACCAGATTGTACTCTAAAATCACATGTTCCTTACAGTTCTTACTTATCGTATTTAGATATTTCCTGTTATCAAATCTCTACTGTTTTTCATATATCTTCTTCTTTCAGCGTTTCATGTACTTTACTCTATTGCATGCTTTATATTTCCTAACTCGATATGAACTGCGTGAGATGTTTTGTGCTCGCTCCCGTCCTGACTGGACCTGTTGAAAATATTACAGAGGATGAGGAGGAGGCCTGCATAGACACCTACTATGGGACAGCTGTAGATGACATGTGTGACCCAGATTTCCAGCCTGATCCACTAGCTTAGAGACTGAGGCTTCCTAGTCTAGGTTTTACTATTTCTGTCTTCTGAGATCTGATTGTATATATTCTTTCATTTTCAGTATTAGAGACTTGTATTTGAGTTAGATGTTCTGTTTTGTATGGCAGCAGACACTTAGTCTCTCTCTCTGATTGTATCCTGTGGATCTTTTTATTCCAGTATCTATCTATCTTTTATTTTCATCATTCTGCCTTAGATGTGATTGAGACTGTATATCGTTATGTCACCTCCATTCGGAGTGTATATACTGTACATGTACCTTTATATTGTTAGATGATTGACCTAGGACAGCGTTCTACCGTCGACACTGCGGCGTAGACTGGGCGTTGTTACGTTTCCGTACCCTCACAGTGGGTGCGGGTCGTGACACTACTAGCGCTGCTGGCTGCTACTGCCTGAGGCTAAGGCCAACATGGCCTAAGGCTAATGCTGCCAACTGCTGCCTACTGCTACCATCCTCTACTGCTACTGCAATAGCTACTACTCCTTTTACTACTAGCCCAGGCCACTGCTATAACCTGAACCTCACCTTATTCCCTTACCCTCATTCACACATACCTGAAATGGCCAAGCAACTTTCCAAGCCATACACAGGTTATCCTTAAAACTGAACCCAAAACTCCAATCTCAGATACCAAGTTACTGTCCACTGACCCAAGATAATGCCAAACTCAACCCTCATCACATTCCTTCACCGACTGAACATATATATAGATAACATCTAAACATACATATATATTTTTTGGTAGAAAAGACTTTTATTGATGTATTAGGCACAAAATGCCGAAGCCTATACAGGTGTACGCACCACGCGCAAGAAGACAACAAAAATAAGAAAAGCCCACAATTGCAAAAGGGTGCCCAAAATGGCACCTCGCCATAGCGGCGACATGCCTAAACGACAGTGGAGGTGAAAGCCTCCCAAATGCTAGGCGGGGAATGACGGCAGCGTCGGGCTACTTTATGCACTTGTCTGGCGGCCTCCCTGATTAGTTGGTCGAAGTTGTATTGGCGATCTTCATATCTCCATTTGTTTCGAGTTTTCCACATAACCCAAATACCGGCGGCCGCAACGATCTGATGACCATGAGTTTTGCTCCAGTTGACCTGGAGATCATTGAGTCCACCCGGCTGGTGGTTCTGTCGGTATTTGGAGGAATGAATCTTCCACAACTGAGTCACGAGGACACCAGAGAGAAGTATATGCTCCACAGTTTCAGCATGATGGGATGAGCAGTAGTGGCACCGTGACACCAGGCTGAAGCCGAAGGATGTTATGATGTCGTAGGTGGGGAGTTTTCTCCTATGGGCTCTCCAAATTAAAATAGACCATTTGATTAGGATGCACGCCTGCCAGAACGGAGCAGTATAAGGGGCCGGGGCACCAAGCCTCTCGCCACAATCCTAGCCGAAGCTAAGGAGAAAGTTTTGCCGGGGTTGGGCGACCACCACAAATTATCTGGGGTATCGACGATCCTTAGGTCCACGGCAGCGATGCCTTTGACCGCCTCCGTGCCAAGCCGAGTTCTGACCCTGTCCCATCTCCAACCAGAGGTACTGTCCCACAGCTCTCTAATTTCACGAGGAGGTAAGTAAGTCGGAGACTGTTGGACCACCTTATCCCCAAGCCAACGTTCGTGGAACATCGACGAGCGGCCATCCCCGAGCTTGAGGCGAATTAGGGGTTCGACGAGGCTCCGGCCATGGAGGATGCGCCGCCATGAAGCTGAAGATCTGGTATTGGTGACGGCAGATGCGGGATAAGAGAGTTTGAAATATCTGGCCATCATGAACCTAGTCCAAAGTGACTTGTCCGAGCGCAGCTTCCACCATAGTTTCATAGAGTAAGAGTCGACGATGTGGGGTAGTCTGCTGAATCCTAGTCCTCCTTCCTCGGTGGGTTTGGCCATGGTATCCCAGCTGGCCCAGTGGTGTTTATCATTGCCGTCGGAGTGACCCCAATAGAAGTTGGCAAATAGGGCTTCAAGTGAGTAAGAACTTTTTTCGGAGGGGCGCAAACGGCAAGGGTGTAGATGGGGATAGAGGATAGGACATGCTTGATCAGAATCAACTTGCCACCTGGGGATAAGGTCGCGTTGTGCCATCCCTCGATTTTGGATCTAATTTTACTAACTAGATTCACGAAGATGCCTGTATTATACTTGCCATAAACCAATTGACAGCCCAAGTAAGAGAATGGCAGATAACCAGTATATATGGAAGTCAGGGTGGAGAGCGCCGCCGAGTGAGTCCTGTCTGCTTTGTGGTGAGTGTAGATGATGTTTTGCTGGTGTTGATGCGCTGGCCCGAGCATCTAGTGTATTTCTCTAACGTGGTGTGAACCACCTCGACATATCCGATATCTCCAGTCGAGAAAATAAGAATGTCATCAGCATAGGCAAGATGCATGATAAACGGGCAACCGTTAGAAGTGTAAAAGTGATGAAATCTGGGAGTATTGGCCATACTTTTGAGGTTTCTGCTGAGAGCTTCTGCCACGATAATGAATATGGTGGGAGAGAGCGGGTTATCTTGTCTAGCCCCACGGCTAGCAGTGAAGAAACCTGCAGCTTGACCGTTGATGACTGTAGAGAACCATGAATTGCTGACTGAGCGAAAGATGATGTCGATCCAAGATTCGAAGAAACCGAAGGCCCTAAAAACCCAAATCATGAATTGCCAATCCAGATGGTCGTATGCTTTCTCCATGTCAAGTTTAATGGTGACATTCCCCCTCTGGATGGGAATTTTATGCATGTGATCATTTCTTGAGCTAGAAGGATGTTGTTAATGATGTTCCGACCTGGGACAAAACCACTTTGCTCTTCGGAGATAATCTTAGGAAGGAGAGTGGACATGCGTTTGTTGATGATCTTCGAGATAATTTTATTGGTGAAAGTGCACAGGCTGATGGGTTTAAAGTCTTTGAAGGTCTCCGAGTTATCTTTTTTGGGTATGAGGATAAGGTTGGCACTGGAGATGGCTTTGGGTTAGGTAGCCCCTTGGAAGAAAGCGATGGTGACCTCGAGAAAGTATGCTGTGATCAGATCCCAGCACGATATGAAGAAAATACCCGAGAAACCATCCGGCCCGGGAGCACTATTTTCATCGAGGTCCCAGACAGCGTTCTTGAGTTCCTCAGCAGAGGGTAGAGTGAGCAGCTGCTCGTTATCCCCATCGGAGATTAAATTGGGGATCTTAACCAGGAACTCGTCATCCTTTGTGATGGCTTCTTTGGAGAATAATTTAGAGTAGAAGTTGGCGGCCTCCTCTTGAATGCGGGTCTAGTCATCTAACCGGTTTCCGTTCATATCGCAGATTTTGTGTAGATGAAGCTTGTACCTACGTCCCTTGACACAATAGTGAAAATAGCTCAAATTACGGTCACCCTTAGTGTCCTATTTTAATCTGGCCTTCTGCTTCCAGAATTCTGTCTCCACCTTCAGACGGGACTTGAGAATGGCTGTAGCCAAGTTGAGTGCGGACCGGGCCTGCGGGGATCTATCCGTGGCAAACTGGATCTCGTTCCTGTTGACGTCATCCTCCGCCATTCTAACTGCTTGGAAAATGTTTTCGAAGGTGGACTTGCTCCACGAAGTGAGGGCCTTCCTGGTGGCTTTGAGTCTAGCAGTGATCCGAGTGAGGGGCTCCGGATCGTCCTCAGAGAACAACGCGGACGCGACGGTGTTTCTGAATTACGGGTGGTGTCTCCAGAAGTCCAGTAACCGAAAAGCTTTTTTGATGGGGTTATTTCTGCTACTGAGCTCAATCAGAAGGAGAGAATGATTCGATTCAGTGGTGTTGAGGTGGGATAGTTTGGTGGTGAGGCTAATGTCGTTCCACCAAATATTGGTCAAGGCGCCATGGAGACGAGAGTATTGTCTTCTAGCCCCTTCCTGCATATTGTACCAAGTAAAAGCGTTGTCGGTGAAAGGAAGGGTGTTGAGATGGACATTAAAGATAAAGTTGTTGAAATCTTTTATGGCCTGCTGTGGGGGCGGTCGTCCCCCTGACTTCTCTTCGCTACAGGAGATAGTGTTGAAGTCGCCAATGCACAACCACGAAAGGTTGTTGCTAGGGGGTAAGTCTCCAGCAACGTGTTCCAGAGGATCCTGCGCTCCGGGAGGTCGCAGCTTCCGTGAACAGCAGAGAGGAGGGAGCGAGTAGGGAGAAGCGGATGTTCTACCTAGCAGAAAAGAGCCTGTCTAGTGTCCTGCACGATGTCGAACCTGATATCGGCAGCGAAGAGGATCCATATGTCGTTGCAGCCGGTGGCCGCAGCCTAAAATCCAAGCTGAAGTTGGATGGCTTTAATTATTTTTTGAGGAATTTTTGGTTCGATAATGACTAAATTGTCGATCTTATGAATCTTCTTGAGGCTGATGATTCTATTCAGTGTCGGTTTATTGGCCAGCCCTCGAACGTTCCAAAAGAGGATGTTAAGCATTGGAGGGAAGAAGGGGTGGGTGGTTGGTGAGTTTCGCGACGGCCCTCGTGTTCATGGCCGACGATAGCTCTGTGTCACTTTTCTTTTTTTTCTTGTGGAGGTTTTTGGAGGCACTCTGGATGGGATTGGGGGTTTCCCCTACAAGGCAGGCGAGCTTAGATAACGGCTGCCAGAGGTCTCCAACTGCAGGGGGCTTCTGGGTCTGTTTCTGCCAGTGCACTCAGGGGGGTACTTGGATCCAGGAGGCCTGCATCCTTCGCTTGGTGGAACCTGTTCGACTCAGCAAAGTCAAAGCTATAGGCTTCGCTGGCGATGTCGGTGTTGTGAACGACAATATATGAGGAAGGTTGCCCTGGGGAGCTGATAAGAGCTGGTTGTTCCTCCTCCGTAATTGCCTGGAGATTATCGTCCTTCTGGCCGTGGTCGGCCTCTGCACTGGAACATGGGGTAGGGGGCTCCTAATTGATCTCTATTGGGAGGGATGCGAGGATGGTGAATGGATTATTGAGGGTTATATTTGGAGGGTTGTAGGGCATGATGGTGCTGTCCTGTGGCCAAATCGGACTGAGGGAGGGACGGGCTGCTGTTGTTGGTGGAAAGTTGAAGATTGGATTGGTGACGGGTTGGGTATATGGGAGCAGTGGGAGCCGCATTCTGATTTTTTGGTTTACGGGTTCCAGCCTTCTTCAGCTCGGGATGAGCTCGAAAAACAGTACCGAAGGGCCTGTCCACACATTTGGCAGTATTTACAAAATAGGATGTTGTTGTCGTACATTAGCGTTTGATAGTGCGTACGATCCCCTAACTCGAGCTAAATCTGGGTGGGTGGGTCGTATGCAAGGTCGAGTTCGACACATAACTTCACGTAGTTGCCTTTAGAGAGGTTTATTGTTTCTTCGGCTATCGCCACCAGCGTCCCGAAAGAGCTGGCGATATGCTTCAACGCAGCCGATACGAAGCAAACAAGAGGGAGGTTAGGTAAGGTGATCCATGCCACAACGATCGTTGAATCGACTTTGGTGCTAAAGTCCGGAGACCATTTGACGATTTTAATGATCTGGGACGCAATTCTGGTGGAACCTTTGGCCCAGACCTTAGAGAAGTCAAAGGGGGAGGAGATATGGAGGTACAGGTGTTTGGGGTCTCGCGGGGTGATCCGGTAAGCTGCAGAGAGGCCCCATCCGGCAATAGCTTCCTTGACTATCGCAGTTTTAGGGCAACCCGTGGAAAATTTCAGCACGAAAGTCTTCGCAAAGGAGGAGGAGAGCGAGGTAATTTCGGCGGAGGAGAATGGGATGCGGATGTCTCAACCGTCGGTGGGAATCTAAAATTCCACGTCCGGGAGATCGATCTCCCGCACTGGGGGTCAGTCTGTCTACCTCGATCAGGACGAAGAGCTGCTACGTAGGAAGTAGCAGTAGACATAGCCGTGGAGGCACCGGAGGGGAGGATCGGGCACCAGCGACTAATGCGGGAAAAGAGGACTCTGGGGCGATGGGGCCTGGAGGGGTCGCCGCACCGGCACCGATAGATGGAAGGGCGCATATGCCGGGTACAAGGGGCATCCCGCCCGCTGGCTGAGGGCCAAGGATGAATGAGGGAGAGGGCGCATGATCCCTCAGCAGGTAGACAGGGCAGAGCACCGTTGGAGAGGCCCAAGCGCAGGCCCCTGGGCTCCAGGAGAAAGCGTCAGGCCCGTAGGTAGAGCGGGCGCATGCCCCATTGGGTAGGGGGAGGGCGCATGGCCCGCGAGCGTGGGCTCTAGACTAAGAGGAGAGGTGACAGGCACATGGCCTTTGGATTTGTGTGCATATCCTACATTGGCGTGGTGGGCACATGCCCCTTTGAGACCGCGGGCACATGTCCCAAGCTCCGTCGGGCCTGAAGGACTAGGATGAGAAATCCCATCCAGATCCGGGGCAGGTGGGCGAGTAACCGCAATCCCCTGCACATCGACAACGGCGAGGGGCTTAACAGTGCCAGTGACCAACGGCCACCGTAGCGGAGAGGCTATACCCGGGGCGGATAGCAGCCCGAGAGCCTGATCGGGGATCCACAGGAGTTTCTGGGCAATACAGGGACCGATGAGGCCAACTAGGGCCAGCTGCGCCCTAGTCCAAGCCTGGACGGGGCGACGAGGGCACCGATGAGGCGGACGAGGGAGATAGGGGTGACGAGGGGACGACGGTAAGGGGGAACTCCAATGTCGACTGCGACCAGATCGCTTACGGAGCTTGCCTCCAGTCACAAGCGCAGACGGCGGGCGGCCCGACGCGACGCCAGAAGCAGGGGATCGAGAAGAAAAGCACGGCAGGGGGAGAAGGGGGCACCGACAGTAGTGGATGGGAAGGCATCCTGAGGAAGGAGCAGCCAACCTGGTAGAGCTCATCGGGTGGAGGTATACCGCATTGGGCACATATGGGGAGAAGAGATCGGTGAGGCGCATACACCCATAGCATGCGCATATGCACTGCAGGCTGTAGGCGCATGAACAGCCGCATCATGATGAGCGTGTAACACCCAGTTTCTAAAATGAGAGTAATTTTGAAATGTTGTATTTTAATTTATTTAATTATGATATTTAATTAATAATATGATTTTTGGTGATTTTTAATCATTTTTAAAAACTATTTAATTCATGACTTGTGATTTGGGGTGCAGCTAGTGAAACCGTAGAGACTGTCTGCCCTAGAGCCTAGCCATGTGATTAGGATATTTAATTAGTACATTTTAGCCTAGAGGGTATTTTGGTCATTTTAGGATTTATTTGAATTATTTATGATTTATTAGAATTTGTGTGATTTTAATTATTATTTAAATAAGTGCTATGTGCTATGATGGGTTTTAGCCTAGTGAAGCCTAACCTAGAAGCTTAGACTTAACCCATGGGCTAAGTTGGATGGTTAACTTAAGTTGAGGGTAGAAATTATCAAGTTAGAAATCAAATAGGAGTTTTAGTCATGAGAATTGATTTTAGAGAATGGGCCCTTAGAAACTTAGATGTAACTTGACTTAGAGAGGGAGGCCCATGGCCCAACTAACTAAACCTTAACCCTAGCATTTATGACCAGCCACCTAGGGATCCACACTCCTATTTAATGTCTTCTCAAACTTAGGGCTAGCCTCCTTAGAAAAAATAGCAAGTTAAAAATAGAGGTAAAACCCCTTCTTTCCCAATCCATAACTCCTCCATTTCAACTCCTTTTTCTTCCTAATTTCTTGCAATAGATTCTAATCTCTGTGTTTTTGATGGCCATGGTGAGAAATTTCAGGGAAGGGGCAATTTGGAAGAGTTTGGGTAGCTTGAGGAACAACTCACTTTGGAGCTTTTTGAGCCATTTCAAACCTATAGGTAAATCCCTATTCCCTCCACCAAATTTTGTTTTCTTTGCATGGATAGGAAGCCCTAGGTGTCCCCTAGCTGTAGGACTTGGTTTCGTGTCAAGGTGGATTCATTTCGTGTCCGTATCGGACACGTATCGTATTGATAGGAATAGGTGTTTGATGTAATGCCTCTTAGGATTCAAATGTGTTATTTTAAACTTCTGTTAGAATAGGATTGTAGCCCTATATGTGGGGATCCTATTTTTGTATCTCTGAGCACGAGGACACTCATGTCCGTGTCCAAATATGGACTGGACACGCTGTACGACGCTGTGCGCAGCGTGTCCTGCTTCCAGATCCTCCTAGAGGACACGACACAGCACCTCGACACACAAAAACTTGTGTGTGGGTGCGGGCAATGACTGTCATTGAGCATACGAATTTTTAGGCAAAAGTATCGAGTGGTTAGGAAGATATCTCGACTGTACTGGTTTTACACACACACGTACATGCAGGAAATTCCTCACTGATACGCGTTCCAAACTCCTGATACGACTCACTTGGACACGATACAGACACGTGTATACCCTCACCAATATCCCCTCTACCCTCTGACATGTGCACATAACACTTAGTACATTGTGTCGTGTCCACGAGGACATGAACACACCCCACGAGACTGTGTTCTCACAGTTTTGAACTGTATTGTTTTTATGGTTTTGGACACCTCGTGTCCCCTTGAATAGACACGAGACACCTCCCCCATGACCTCTGGTGCACCTCGTGTCCCCTTTTTAGGTTTTAATTCTTGGTCGAATTGTAAATTTCTGAAACTGTTAAGTGTTTGAATATGGGATTTTACTGACACAGTGTTCTTTGCATATTTCAACACTCGTGTCCACCTCCTGGGCACGGGGACACGACCCTAAGGTTGACACATATATGTTTGACACTTGTGCACTTGATAATTTAGTTTCCCTTGGATTTTGAGTTCGAAATAATTCCTGAGAACTTAGGTTTGCATTTTACTGATACTCAATAACTGAGAAATTGGGTTTTGTATGTTAAAATTTCTGAGCTTTTACCTATGTCTACAAACCTGAGAATGTGTATGAACCTGAGATTACTGAAACAGTTAATGGAGACCTATGAATTTTGATGTTAAGCTCATTTAGTATAATTAAATTTCTGAATTTGAACCAATGAATGAAAACCTGGGAATGGGTTTTCCTTTTCCTTGACATTAGAAAACTGAAAATGAAATGGCTTTGGAAATGAATAGACTGAAAACTATTGTTAAAACTGAACTGAGTTTTGTTTACATAGGGAGTTGGGTTATATTAAGAAAATCTGAGATTTGATTGGGTTCACCTAAAACTGAGATTCTATGATAAACACTACACACACATGCACAAAACTGAATGAGTTAACTGTCATTTTAACCTGAGTTTGTACACTCTACACTCCTTCACACACACACATGAAAACACTCATACACACATAAAACTGGAAACCCCCCTGATCCTGAACACACATGGAGACCCCACTGTAGGCTGTCACACACAATCACCCTTTGATTTCACTGTACTTTAACATTCATTGTCCTGCATTGTATATGTTTCACTGCATACCATACACACACACCCTCTCTTTTCCTCACTCTCTTTCACTACACACACAACCTTCTTAATTTTCTTTCCTTCTCTCTATATATATAGCTATCTATATATATTTGTGTATTGTATATTAGAGTTATAGGGGTATGTCAAGTCATATAGGTAAGGGTTAGTGCCTAACTAAGAGTTGGTACCAAGATATCAAGTCCTATAGGTAATACTTACTAGATAGTAGGTAATGAAATCACTAAGATAGCAACAAGATGCAAGGTACCATGTAAAGTGTATATATATATATATATATATATATATATATATATATATATATATATATATATATATATATATATATATATATATATATATACAATTGATATAGGAATATGAGATACCTTAGAGTTGTGTCATGCTAGGGCATAGGGTATGAGCATGTGAATAGACAAATCACCTAGGGATAAGTAAAGGAGTTAGATATCTACAATTGGCAATGGGTTGTTCTAGTGTCCTATATGACTAATATAGCCTAGAAGCATAGAGTATGGTTCCATAACCCAAAATTGACTTGTTGACCTAGTTTGACCTAGACAGTTGACCCAGAGTTGACCAAAGTTGACCAATAGTTGACTTTGACCTAGTTGACTTAGAATCATATAGTTTGCATTGCAGATTTCCATTATTTCATTTCGAGTACTCAAATAACCTGCTTTACTCTAAATAGGACTTTGTGACACCAGTTCGGACATCCATTCATATCAGTCATACAGGGTGACAGGCGAGTACATTCTCTGACCGTTTCATACTTGCCTGGATTTACATTCTTGCTCTAGATTACTGTACTTGATGCTGACACGATCATTATCACGGAATGGTACTATATGGATCTTCTTCTGAGATGTTATCTCCTTGTATTCACTAAATACATATTGTGATGTACGTTTCACTTACATATTGTATTTATTGAATACCTTTATCGTTGTACACTCATTGTGCATATTGTACTCTTATTATCACATTGAGCCATTATACAAGCCATTGTACAAGCCATTGTATAAGATAACGTAATTGTATTGGATCCTTGTGTATTGATTGGGGGAGAAGAGTAGAAATGGTTATGTGATCAATCCTATTGTATAAGAAATTGTATATGTGCATTGTACACCCACGTACAAAGGAGTCCCATTTTATTGTATAACCTAACCCGTTTAGATAACCATATTGTGCTCTAAATCACATGTTGCTTACAGTTCATACTTATCATATATAGATATTTCTAGTTATCAAATCTCTACTGTTTTTCTTATACATTCTTCTTTCAGCGTTTCATGTACCTTACTCTTTTGCATGCTTTATATTTCCTAACTTGATATGAACTGCGTGAGATATTTTGTGCTCGCTCCTGTCCTGACTGGACCTGTTGAAAATATTACAGAGGATGAGGATGAGGTCTGGGTAGACACCTACTATGGGACAGCTGTAGATGGTTCTTGTGACCCAGATTTCCAGTCGGATCCAGTAGTTATAAAGACTGAGGCACCCTAGTCTAGGTTTTACTATTTCTGTCATTTGAGATCTATATTGTATATATTCTTCATATTCAGTAGTTGAGACTTATATTTCTGGATGGTTGTTGAGATGTTATCTTAGACACTTAGACTCTCTGGTTGTTATGTATATTCTTCCATTCCAGTATTTATCTATCTATCTTTTCATCTTATTATTTTGCCTTAGATGTGATTGAGACTGTATATTGCTATGTCATCTCCATTCAGAGTGTATATACTGTACAGGTACCTTTATATTGTTAGATGATTGACCTAGGACAGCATTCTACCACCGACACTGTGACGTAGGCTGGGCGTTATTACGTTCTCGTACCCTCACAGTGGGTGCAGGTCGTGACACGTTTTTAGTGGTGGCCCATGTAGGTCGAGACTAGAAGTGTAGTGATATTCGAACTAGAGTATCACTACAGCCTGCAGTAGGATTAGGATATTTTGGAAGGTACGCAATCACACTAGAAAAAACTCTTAATCAGATCCCGTATATCTACATTTTGCTGCTTATTGTCTCCCTTGAATATAACTGTCCTCCCTTGCTATTTCGACGCATTCTCAGCAATTGTTTCCTTGATCTGTCTCCAGGAAGGTGGAGACGAGATCACATCGCCAGGGCCAGGAGGACGCCGATGAGAGGTCTGCCACCTCTCCTACTCAGCAGCCAGCCCCTGGTACCGCAGCCCCAGTCATGCCATGTCACACCCCAGAACCAGAATACTGGAGAGCGGGGACAGACATAGCCAGCTACGTATAAGAAATGGATTCCATCTCGCTATACGGTCACGGCTGTCTAGATACATGAGGGTTTATCTACAAGCCAACAGTCTCTTAAGGTCATGAACAAGCCTAGTGTCTCAATCACAAGCAAGTAAGTAAATGTTACAAGATGTATGATCATTAAATATACAATAATAAGGCATCCCAAATATTACATATTCAGCTGATCATGAAGCTAGTCGTTACAAAATGTTAGGACTAGCAAGAGTTCAGTCATACATGATCAACCCTAGGATCTGTTAATCATGTTACAGTCCGTAGGCAGACAGTAAGTAAGTGCAATCGAGCTAAACAGGTGCTCGTCGGCTAAACGCCTCACAAGAATATTTTTACAATAAAGTGGGAGAGCCAAAAATAACCCACTCGTTGCCAGGGTTCCGTCTAGTGTTCAACATCTGGCTGGAAGGTCGGTAGATCCTCTAGAGCTGCTCCAAAATTTGGCCACACAAAACCAGCTGGGTCAGACCCCAGAAAGAGCAAGTGCCACAAAGGAAGCTTCACTTAAGAGCTAAAACCAGCAATCAACACAAGATATAAATAAAAGTAAAAACTAAAAATAAAGAAAATACACCAGGATGATATACGACGAGATAACCATGGAACTATTCAGATAACCAGGTTACAACCCGTAAACCAAACAAGGACTGGGGTTGTAACCCTTCGTCTGAACAGAACTTGGAATTCTTACCATTTATCAAAAAAATAAATACAAGCATTCTGGTCATTCAATAATCTGGAACAGGATCAGGGCAAGACTAGACTGGTTAGACTCCATCCAATCACTTCACGGCCAAGCAAGAATTACGGCTTGATACTTTAACTAACTAGGGTTGTCACAAGCCTATTTACTAACAAGATGCAGTGAGATTACTCCACAGCCAAAGCCCTGCAGACCATCCAGGTTACCCGGGTTAAAAGATTAGAGTTGAATTCAGGTGGGTACATCGTCCAGGAAACGAATGTACCCTTAGGTAGCTTGAAGGGTGCAACACATGACAGTGTGCTGGAAATGTGCCCTACTAGACGGCAGGCTACAGATCCCAAGGCATGCCCGGGTAACGGGATTGCCTGTAGCTGTAAAATCTCGTCATGACTAATGTATTAATCTAGTTATTAGCCTTAGTCCATTTTAGTAGGTACTCCTGACCGTGGTACTCAGGAGTCCCTGTCCTAGACATGATGCAAGACAGGACTGGTTTATTTATACAAACACAATCGCCCACGGTGTCCAGCTTAATTATACAGGTCATGTTATGTCAGGTAGCCGTCGTAACAGCTATTCGAGATAATCATGTCAGGTTATCATGCCAAGTGTACTTGTCAGGAGTGCGCCACGACGGGCCACTATCAGGTCATGTCAGGTCATTATGTCAGGAGTGCACCACTACGGGTCACTATCACGTCATGCTCAATTATCAAATTACAAACATATCAAGTAAATTCATGATTATCAAGTTCATGACAAAAGGCGTAAGGATATAAAATGGACGTTAAATATCTAATAAAATATCAATATACAAGGCTATAGAAGATCCAGGGTAATCAGGCTACGCTCAGGTCAACATACGCTCAGGCCAGCGTACGCTCAGGTCAACATACGCTCAGGCTAGCGTATGCAGGACATACGCTTCCCAAAAGGCAGCGTATGGGGTCCATACGACTCCTTGTCAAGCAAGCGAGCGTATGCGAGTCATACGCTCCCAAAAGGCAGCGTATGGGGTCCATACGACTCCTTGTCAAGCAAGCGAGCGTATGCGAGTTATACGCTCCCAAAAGGCAGCGTATGGGGTCTGCGCTGTACTAAAGA
Organism: Iris pallida; assembly: GCA_029216955.1. Lineage (NCBI taxonomy): Eukaryota > Viridiplantae > Streptophyta > Magnoliopsida > Asparagales > Iridaceae > Iris > Iris pallida. The sequence goes on from JANAVB010028059.1 coordinate 33,841, forward strand.
GCGCGCGCAACTCAGTGGCACAAGCTAAAAAGCTCGTGCACTGCTCACTGTCTTCTCCAAATCAGCAGGAACTCCATGGTTGAACCCAAAGCTTCAAAAGTCCATAACTTGGTCAAAATAAGTCCAAATCCAACTTTTCAAAGGTCAAAATTGGGTAGAATAAAATATTCTACAACATAGAACCATCAAAACTTGAAAACAAAGAAGTTTAATATATCAAAACCACCAAAATCCGAAAGTAACTAATTTCTAGATCTACAAAAATTAAAGCCTCAAAATAGAAAATGACAAGTTCTAATGTGTCTTAGAAATACGAAAAGAAGCTAATGGAACAATAAAAATGAGCTCTCTTGTGGAAGCAAGTTGCACTTGCCTAGAGCTCTCTCTTCTCTCTCTAGTAGGTGAAGGAATTAATTGGAAGAAGAAGAGAATTTATGAAGAGAGAGAATGAAGGAATGGATTAATAAAGGGGTTGGTGGTGGTAGGTAGGGGGTTCACCATATAAAACCAAACCCAAACCCACACAAACCGAACCGAACCAAGCCAACCCAACCAAGAATAAACAAGCCAAGCCAAACCAAGGAGATATGCAAATACAAGATAAAATACGTATACGTATTCCAAATACGTAATACGAACAACATGCATTACAACTCTACCCACCTTAAAAGAATTCCGTCCTCGGAATTTAATTAAGAGGCTAGAGAGACATGAACAAGTTATAATAATCACAGGAAAGCTATACTAGACAATCAATCAAGCAATCAATCATGCAAGCAAGGAATCGAAGGCATGAGGCATAAGAAAGACATTATACCTCACGAGTCAAACAAGTCGGAATATCGTGATCGGATATCATCCTCACGCTCCCACGTTGACTCCCCCAAAGAGTGATGACCCCGAGCAACTCGGACTAACTTGATAGTCTTGTTCTTGAGGATCTTCTCTCTCCGGTCCAATATAGACACGGGCCTCTCCTCATACGAAAGGTTGGTACCAACAACCAATTCCGAATGATCCAGGATGTGGCTCGGGTCCGGGATATACCGTCGTAATTGGGATACATGGAATACGTCATGCACCTCGCTTAGTGACGGTAGAAGAGCGAGACGAAAGGATACATCTCCTACTCGCTCCAGAATGTCAAACGGTCCTATATACCTAGGACTAGCTTGCCCCGTACGCCGAAACGAATGACGCCACGGTTAGGCGAAATCCTCAGGAATACATGATCGTCGACCGAAAACTCGAGAGGGCGTCGATGAGAATCGGCCCAATGGCGCTGGCGATCTTGGGCAACTCGAAGATGATCTCTGACTCGCCTGACCACTTCAACTGTCGGGGCAATCATTTCTGGACCGAGCATCTGTCTCTCTCCAACATCATCCCAGGCTAGCGGGGATCTGCACTTCCTACCATACAGTGCCTCGAACGGTGCCATCTGGATACTGGCCTGGAAACTGTTGTTGTACGAGAATTCTACCAGGTGCAAGTGATCTTTCCATGAACCACCGAAGTCAAGTGTGTAAGACCGCAACATGTCTTCAAGAGTCTGGATCGTGCGCTCCGACTGGACATCTGTCTGCGGGTGATATGCTGAACTGAACTGGAGATGAGTTCTCAAACTCTCTTGCAAGCTACACCAAAAGTGCGACGTAAATCTTGAATCTTGGTCCGAGGTGATACTGACTGGCACACCGTGCAATCTAACAATCTGCCTGACGTACATCTCTGCTAACTGCGCCGTCGACTGACCAACTCTGAATGGAAGAAAGTGAGACACTTTTGTGAGCCTGTCAACTATAACCCAGATAGCATCTCTACCAGCTGGGGATCTAGGTAGTCCAGTCACAAAATCCATGGTCACATGCTCCCACTTCCATTCTGGAATCGGTAAGGGCTGAAGAAGTCCAGCCGGTCTCTGATGTTCGGCTTTAACTTGTTGGCAAACCAAACACCGAGAGACAAACCGAGCTATCTCCCGCTTCATGCCATTCCACCAGAAATGCTGCCGGATATCACGGTACATCTTCGTACTGCCAGGATGGATGGAATACTGCAAACTGTGAGCCTCTGCCATGATCTCCTGCCGGATATCTCCGCTGGGTACACAAAGACGCTTACCATGTCGAAGTGTACCATCCTCATGAACGCATAACTCTGGTCTTCGTCCTGCCTCACACTCTGCTCTGAGTCGCTGAAGCTTGGAATCTGCTGACTGCGCCATCCGGATCCTCTCGACTATAGTGGACTGAACTTGCATACTGGCCATCAAGGCCATACTGGAAGGGGGAACAACTTCTATACCCATCTTCTGAAGATCTGCTAACAACTCTGGTTGTGCTATTAGAAAATAACTTCGGCTCTCCTGCTCAAGGCATCTGCAACAACATTAGCCTTCCCAGGATGATACTACAGGTTGATGTCATAGTCCATAAGTAGCACTAGCCATCTTCTCTGACGCATGTTAAGATCCTTTTGAGTGAACACATACTTAAGACTCTTGTGATCGGTGAAAATCTCCACCCGATCCCCATACAAATAGTGTCTCCAAAGCTAAGTACAAACAGTACTGCTGCCAGTTCCAAGTCGTGAGTTGGGTAATTTCTCTCATAATCATGAAGTTGTCGTGATGTATAAGCTATTACCTTCTCATGCTGCATCAAAACACATCCTAAACCTCTGCCTGAAGCATCATAATACACTGAGAATCCTCCAGTCCCATCTGGAAGTGTGAGAATGGATGCCGTCATCAAGCCTCGCTTCAACTTCTCAAAAGAATCCTGACATTCTGCGGTCCAAGCAAACTGTGTATCCTTGCGGGTCAACTGCGTTAATGGTGCTGAAATCCGAGCAAAGTCTGACACAAAGTGTCGGTAATAGCCGGCCAATCCGAGGAAACTCCGAACTTCTGCAACTGTGCGGGGTACTGGCCATGACTTAATAGCCACAATCTTCTGGGGATCTACTTCTACTCCTCCTCGAGTGATGATATGACCCAAGTACGAAATGTGATCGAGCCAGAACTCGTATTTACTGAACTTGGCATATAACTGGTGCTCTCTAAGGACCTAAAGAACTATACGGAGATGCTGCTCATGCTCTGCCTCACTCTTATCGTAGACCAGAATGTCATCCAAGAACACAATCACAAACTGATCCAAGTAAGGCATGAAGATGCGATTCATGAGGTCCATGAATACTGCCGGCGCATTGGTTGCTCCAAAAGGCATAACAAAAAACTTCCAATGCCCATATCTCGATCTAAAAGTTGTCTTCGAGATGTCCTGCTCTCTGACTCTGATCTGATGATAACCTGAGTGCAAGTCAATCTTCGAGAATACTGCAGCCCCCTTGAGTTGATCAAACAAGTCATATATCCTCGGAAGAGGGTATCTGTTCTTGATTGTCACTGAGTTCAAGGTACGATAATCAACACATAACCTGGACGTACCATCCTTCTTTTTTACAAGAAGCATCGGGGCTCCCCAAGGCGATCCACTAGCACGAATGAATCCCTTGGTTCTGAGTTCTTCAATCATCTTGTACAATATCTCCAACTCTGACGGCGCCATCCTGTAGACTCTCTCTGACACTGGGGCTGTCCCGGGAATCAAGTCTATAGTGAACTCGATCTCCCGCTCCGGAGGCATACCTGGAAGTTCTTCAGGGAAAACATCTGGGAACTCCTCGACTATCCTGGGCAACTGAACTGCTGCTACTGCCATCCGCAATACTGGAGGAGACGACTCAACTTCGCCTCGGGAGAAAGAAAACTCCGGCTCACCTGGAATGCTAAAAATAACCCTGCCAATATGGCAGTCTATCCTAGCATACTGGTTCCTCAACCAATCCATCCCTAGGACCACATCATAATCGGCCATCGGAAATTCTATCAATCTAGCAGGGAATTCTCTACCGCTAAATACGATCCGACACGAGAAAACACTCTATCTACACCCACAAGTCCGTTCCAGTAAGTATATTAAGCCTTACTGATAATGACTCGGGCTCCAATCCTACCCGTGTCGCGAATCGTGCAGACATAAATGAATGCGATACACCAGAATCAAATAAAGCTGAAGCCGGAAAGGAGTTGACGAGAATAGTACCTGCCACTACCTCTCCTGGTGCCAATCCTTCCTCCACGGTCAACACCATAGCATGACCATGCCCTCGGGGTGCTGGTCCCCTCTGCTGAAATCCTCGCTGCCTGCTCTGACTCTGGGCTTGGACTTGTGCATACTGTTGGGGGTTCTGCTGCTGGAACACTTGGGTCTGAGGCGGCAAGGGCCTCGACAATGGATACTGCTGCTGCTGGACCGGAGCTGGTCCTATCACCGAAGAGCTAGAAAGGTTGGACGATGATGAACCACCCCTATTCGGGCAGGATCCAACCCTATGGTCTGGTGCTCCACAAGCCAGATACAATCCCTGCGCCCTGCGACATTCTGCTACCACATGGCCTGGCTTCCCACAATGAGAACAACCCACTGCGAAAGATTGCTTCTGCTTCTGCTGCTGCTGCTGAGGGTACGTCGGGATTGAATGCTGGACCGACGTTACTGAGGTCGCTCGCCTCGGAGCTCCAATAGTCAAAGCCCTGGCTGCAGGGGCCGGTGCTGAAGACTGATTCATCTGGTCGTGGGATATCTTCCGATTTCCGACCCTATCTACAATCCTCTGGGAGGTATACTCATGCCTCCGGGCTGCTCTCAAGACTGCATCAAAGTCTGATGCTCAAACTGCTCAACTGCCAACAAGATCTCCAGGTGAAGTCCCTGCTGGAACCGCTGGGCTCTATCATACTCGGTTGCCACCAAAGTAGGGGCAAACCGACTGAGTCTGGAAAACTCGGCCGCATATCCGTCGACCGTCCTGTCTCCTTGCTTCAGATTGGTAAACCTCGTCTGCAGATCATACCGAGCCACGACATCGAAATACTTGGTCTGGAATCTCTCTGAATACTGTCCAAGAAATGGGTGCTGCTAATCCAACGGCCTGTGCTGCCCACCAGCTGCGGGCAAGATCTAACAACTGCAGGCGCACAACAGCCACCTTCTCGTTCTCTGGGGTCCTGGCTGCTTCTAGAATCACTTCTGTGTCCTGAAGCCAAGCATCTGCTGCGATAGCATCTTCACTACCGTCAAAGAAGGGAGGGTTCAAGCGTTTGAAGCTGTTGGCCGCACTGTTCCCAGGATGACCGCCTCTAGTCAAAGCATCCGCCACTGTCTGTTGCAAGGCATCTCCACGATGATCTTGGGAAGCTATCAAGGTCCTGACGAGTCCTACCAAAGTGCCGTCATCATGCTCGGCAGGCTGAACTGGCTGAACTGGTGGCTCTCCGCCAGAAGGCACGACTCTGGAGGCTACTCCAGAATGCTGGGCTTGATCTCCAGGTTGCTGCTGGTCCACGGGAGGTGCTCCGCCTTGCTGGTCGGTAGGACCACGAACAATGCCGCTGAAGAAGACAACATAGGGAACAATAAAGAAGGACCAGGATAGATCAACGATACAAGCATATGATCAGGACAAGAATCCAGGGATTCAAAAGATATGAGCAGAGATCGAGGACGAATATTAATTGAGACATCTATTCGGTAAACCCCCACATATCTTGATTTACAAGACCTGCATGGGCCACCACTTAAACCATGTCACACCCCAGGACCAGAATGCTGGAGAGCGGGGGCAGACATAGCCAGCTACGTATAAGAAATGGATTCCATCTCGCTATACGGTCACGGCTGTCTAGATACATGAGGGTTTATCTACAAGCCAACAGTCTCTTAAGGTCATGAACAAGCCTAGTGTCTCAATCACAAGCAAGTAAGTAAATGTTACAAGATGTATGATCATTAAATATACAATAATAAGGCGTCCCAAATATTACATATTCAGCTGATCATGAAGCTAGTCGTTACAAAATGTTAGGACTAGCAAGAGTTCAGTCATACATGATCAACCCTAGGATCTGTTAATCATGTTACAGCCCGTAGGCAGACAGTAAGTAAGTGCAATCGAGCTAAACAGGTGCCCGTCGGCTAAACGCCTCACAAGAATATTTTACAATAGAGTAGGAGAGCCAAAAATAACCCACTCGTTGCCAGGGTTCCGTCTAGTGTTCACCATCTGGCTGGAAGGTCGGTAGATCCTCTGAAGCTGCTCCAAAATTTGGCCACACAAAACCAGCTGGGTCAGACCCCAGAAAGAGCAAGTGTCACAAGGAAGCTTCACTTAAGAGCTAAAACCAGCAATCAGCACAAGATATAAATAAAAGTAAAAACTGGAAATAAAGAAAATACACCATGATGATATACGACGAGATAACCATGGAACTATTCAGATAACCAGGTTACAACCCGTAAACCAAACAAGGACTGGGGTTGTAACCCTTCGTCTGAACAGAACTTGGAATTCTCACCATTTATCGGAAAAATAAATACAAGCATTCTGGTCATTCAATAATCTGGAACAGGATCAGGGCAAGACTAGACTGGTTAGACTCCGTCCAATCACTTCACGGCCAAGCAAGAATTACGGCTTGATACTTTAACTAACTAGGATTGTCACAAGCCTATTTACTAACAAGATGCAGCGAGATTACTCCACAGCAACAAGCCCTGCAGACCATCCAGGTTACCCGGGTTAAAAGATTAGAGTTGAATTCAGGTGGGTACATCGTCCAGGAAACGAATGTACCCTTAGGTAGCTTGAAGGGTACAACACATGACAGTGTGCTGGAAATGTGCCCTACTCGACGGCAGGCTACAGATCCCAAGGCGTGCCCGGGTAACGGGATTGCCTGTAGCTGTAAAATCTCGTCATGACTAATGTATTAATCTAGTTATTAGCCTTAGTCCATTTTAGTAGGTACTCCTGACCGTGGTACTCAGGAGTCCCTGTCCTAGACATGATGCAAGACAGGACTGGTTTATTTATACAAACACAATCGTCCACGGTGTCCAGCTTAACTATACAGGTCGTGTTATGTCAGGTAGCCGTCGTAACAGCTATTCGAGATAATCATGTCAGGTTATCATGCCAAGTGTACTTGTCAGGAGTGCGCCACGACGGGCCACTATCAGGTCATGCCAGGTCATTATGTCAGGAGTGCACCACTACGGGTCACTATCACGTCATGCTCAATTATCAAATTACAAACATATCAAGTAAATTCATGATTATCAAGTTCAGGACAAAAGGCATAAGGATATAAAATGGACGTTAAATATCTAATAAAATATCAATATACAAGGCTATAGAAGATCCAGGGTAATCAGGCTACGCTCAAGTCAACATACGCTCAGGCCAGCGTACGCTCAGGTCAACATACGCTCAGGCTAGCGTATGCAGGACATACGCTTCCCAAAAGGCAGCGTATGGGGTCCATACGATTCCTTGTCAAGCAAGCGAGCGTATGCGAGTCATACGCTCCCAAAGGCAGCGTATGGGGTCCATACGACTCCTTGTCAAGCAAGCGAGCGTATGCGAGTCATACGCTCCCAAAAAGCGAGCGTATGCGAGTCATACGCTCCCAAAAGGCAGCGTATGGGGTCCATACGACTCCTTGTCAAGCAAGCGAGCGTATGCGAGTCATACGCTCCCAAAAGGCAGCGTATGGGGTCTGCGCTGCACTAAAGAGCACGCGCAACTCAGTGGCACAAGCTAAAAAGCTCGTGCACTGCTCACTGTCTTCTCCAAATCAGCAGGAACTCCATGGTTGAACCCAAAGCTTCAAAAGTCCATAACTTGGTCAAAATAAGTCCAAATCCAACTTTTCAAAGGTCAAAATTGGGTAGAATAAAATGTTCTACAACATGGAACTATCAAAACTTGAAAATAAAGAAGTTTAATAGATCAAAGCCACCAAAATCCGAAAGTAACTAATTTCTAGATCTACAAAAATTAAAGCCTCAAAATAGAAAATGACAAGTTCTAATGTGTCTTAGAAACACGAGGAGAAGCTAATGGAACAATAAAAATAAGCTCTTTGTGGAAGCAAGTTGCACTTGCCTAGACCTCTCTCTTCTCTCTCTAGTAGGTGAGGAATTAATTGGAAGAAGAAGATAAGTTATGAAGAGAGAGAATGAAGGAATGGATTAATAAAGGGGTTGGTGGTGGTAGGTAGGGGGTTCACCATATAAAACCAAACCCAAACCCACACAAACCGAACCGAACCAAGCCAACCCAACCAAGAATAAACAAGCCAAGCCAAACCAAGGAGATATACAAATACAAGATAAAATACGTATACGTATTCCAAATACGTAATACGAACAACAGGCATTACATGCCAGCTGGAGTAGGCATTTCAGCTGCGTTCGGAGGAGCCCCTCCACAAGCAGCAGGGGGTATGCCTCCACCAGATCGGAGACAGGACCTAGTCATCCCAGAGGTACCGTTCCAGCAGTCGCCGCCTACAGGAAACATGGACGCGGCACAGATGTTCGCCTACTTTTAGTAGTTTATGGAAAATACAGCAGACCCGACAGGACAGGAGCATGGAGTTGGCCCTTACGACAGTCGCAGCTCGACGAGCAGTTCAGCAGCTAAAGACACCTGGGATCGAGCAGTTCCAGAAGATGAGGTCCTAGAGACTTTCTGGGGACAGAGGGAATTCTATATGCTGATGAGTGGATCGAGCATATAGAAGAGATCTTCCGCCTGGCTCGGATATCGACAGATCTCCAGATTGAGGCAGAAGCTAGCCGGATACGAGATCTTGCTCGCATCTAGTATCAGTCAGACCCCAGGATAGGGGTAGCTGGACAGACCTTGGAGGAGTTCAAGGGCTTCTTCAAGAAGAAGTTCTTTCCAGATTCAGCGCTCAGAGCCTTGGAGTCGCAGTTCGAGAGCTTGGTTCAGGGGAGCCTGTCAGTGGAGGAGTGCGCTGGGGAGTTCGGCCGCCTCAGCAGATTCGTAGGGGCTTGAGCGAGGCAGCGAAGGCCCAAAGATTCCGGAAGGGTCTGGTCAAGGAAGTCAAGTCCTTGACCAAGGGCAACAGGGATGCCACTTTTGAGGAGATTTTGACGGGAGCCTTATTAGCGGAGGATGATCTTGAGCTTAGGCTCAAGAGGGGGCAAGACCCAGTTGGGGGCAGCAGCAGCAGAGAACCGGCCAAGAGGCCGCACGTTCAGCAGTAGTATCAGCCGATGTCCCGCATACAGTTCAGCAGCAGTACCAGCAGCCGAGGGCTCTGATACATCAGCTACAACAGAGGCCTGTTCAGCATCAGGGACAGAGACAGGTACTATATCAACAGGACACCGTGTGCAACTTCTGCAAGAAGCCAGGCCATTGGTGGAACTATTGCAGGAAGAGGCTGGGTATGTGTTTGTTTTGCGGTTCAGCGGAGCATCAGTGTAGAGAGTATCCCAAGAACCCGACACCATTGGCTCAGGTAGCACCAGGACTAGGGCTCCGGCAGGACAGCATAGAGGACCACCATTGCAGACTCAGCAGGAGAGGTTCGTACAGCATCAGCAGCAGGCCAGGGGAGGCCAGCCAGGGCGAGCTTTCGCCATGACAGCCGAGGATGCTCAGGCCGTTGGAGATCTAGTTACAGGTTCCGTTCTTGATTTAAATTCTGCAATTACTGTCTTGAAATTCGATTCTCTCTGTTCCTTGTTGGTTGACTTGTTGGTTGATCAATTCTGTCTTGTTGTTCTTGTGTTATATTTGATTTTCTTCTGAGATAAATCATGGGCTAGGTCACCCAGTTATAGAATCTAGAATCTTCGATAGTCGTGTTAGCTGGCATAGTGAGGACATATAGTCAGATTTAGGATGTATTTCTCGGGTGCGGGAATTTAAGGTTTTCGCTGCCTAAGCATGCGGCAATGCGAAAATTTTAAATACCATGATTCTAGAGGTATGTGCCTTAGTCGAGGACTCTGTGATTATTGTAGCCATGCTCACTAGCACGACGAAGATTTTGAGTATCATGATTTTGGACAGACGTATATGATTATCTGACGGTATGTTTGAGACTCTGATTGTGGGTATTTGACCTAGAAGGACTACTACCATTTTAATTTCGAGGACAAAATTTTTCTAAGGTGGGTAGACTTGTAACCCCAGTTCTAAAATGAGGGTAATTTTGAAATTTTGTATTTTAATTTATTTAATTTTGATATTTAATTAATAATATGATTTTTTGGTGATTTTTAATCATTTTTAAAAACTATTTAAATTATGACTTGTAATTTGGTGTGCAGCTAGTGAAACCGTAGAGACTGTCTGCCCTAGAGCCTAGCCATGTGATTAGGATGTTTAATTAGTATATTTTAGCCTAGAGGGTATTTTGGTTATTTAGGATTTATTTGCATTATTTATGATTTATTAGAATTTGTGTGATTTTATTATTTTAAGTGCTATGTGCTATGATGGGTTTTAGCCTAGTGAAGCCTAACCTAGAAGCTTAGACTTAACCCATGGGCTAAGTAGGATGGTTAACTTAAGTTGAGGGTTGAAATTATCAAGTTAGAAATCAAATAGGAGTTTTAGTCATGAGAATTGATTTTAGAGAATGGGCCCTTAGAAACTTAGATGTAACTTGACTTAGAGAGGGAGGCCCATGGCCCTACTAACTAAACCCTAACCCTAGCATTTATGACCAGCCACCTAGGGATCCACACTCCTATTTAATGTCTCCTCAAACTTAGGGCTAGCCTCCTTAGAAAAAATATCAAGTTGAAAATAGAGGTAAAACCCCTTTCCCCAATCCATAACTCCTCCATTTCAACTCCTTTTTCTTCCTAATTTCTTGTAATAGATTCTAATCTCTGTGTTTTTGATGGCTATGGTGAGAAATTTCAGGGAAGGGGCAATTTGGAAGAGTTTGGGTAGCTTGAGGAACAACTCACTTTGGAGCTTTTGAGCCATTTCAAACCTATAGGTAAATCCCTATTCCCTTAACCAAATTTTCTTTTCTTTGCATGGATAGAAAGACCTAGGTGTCCCCTAGCTGTAGGACTTGGTTTCGTGTCAAGGTGGATTCATTTCGTGTCCGTATCGGACACGTATCGTATTGATAGGAATAGGTGTTTGATGTAATGCCTCTTAGGATTCAAATGTGTTATTTTAAACTTCTGTTAGAATAGGATTGTAGCCCTATGTGTGGGGATCCCATTTTTGTATCTCTGAGCACGAGGACACTCGTGTCCGTGTCTAAATCTGGACTGGACACGCTGTACGACGCTGTGCGCAGCATGCCCTGCTGCCAGATCCTTCTAGAGGACACGACACAGCACCTCGACACACAAAACTTGTGTGTGGGTGCGGGCAATGACTGTCATTGAGCACACAAATTTTCAGGCAAAAGTATCGAGTGGTTAGGGAGATATCTCGACTGCACGGGTTTTACACACACACGTGCACGCAGGAAATTCCTCACTGATACGCGTTCCAAACTCCTGACACTCACTTGGACACATTACAGACACGTGTACACCCTCACCTATATCCCCTCTACCCTCTGACATGTGCACGTGACACTTGGTACACTGTTTCGTGTCCACGAGGACACGAACACACCCTACGAGACTATGTTCGCACAGTTTTGAACAGTGTTGTTTTTATGGTTTTGGACACCTCGTGTCCCCTTGTATGGATACGAGACACCTCCCCTACGACACGTAGTTATGTGGGGGATCTTCCTAAACACCTGATTTTGTATTTCACTAGGTTCTAGGGTTTAATTCTTGGTCGAATTGTAAATTTCTGAAACAGTTAAGTGTTTGAATATGGGATTTTACTGACACAGTGTTCTTTGCATATTTCAACACTCGTGTCCACCTCCTGGACACATGGACACGACCCTAAGGTTGACACATATATGTTAGACACTTGTGCACTTGATAATTTAGTTTCCCTTGAATTTTGAGTTCGAAATAATTCCTGAGAACTTAGGTTTGCATTTTACTGATACTCAATAACTGAGAAATTGGGTTTTGTATGTTGAAATTTCTGAGATTTTACCTATGTCTACAAACCTGAGAATGTGTATGAACCTGAGATTACTGAAACAGTTAATGGAGACCTGTGAATTTTGATGTTAACCTCATTTAGTATAATTAAATTTCTGAATTTGAACCAATGAATGAAAACCTGGGAATGGGTTTTCCCTTTCCTTGACATTAGAAAACTGAGAATGAAATGGCTTTGGAAATGAATAGACTGAAAACTATTGTTAAAACTGAACTGAGTTTTGTTTACATAGGGAGTTGGGTTATATTAAGAAAATTTGAGATTTGATTGGGTTCACCTAAAACTGAGATTCTATGATAAACACTACACACACATACACAAAACTGAATGTGTTAACTGTCATTTTAACCTGAGTTTGTACACTCTAAACTCCTTCACACACACACATGAAAACACGCATACACATATAAAACTGGAAACCCCCCTGTTCCTGAACACACATGGAGACTCCATTGTAGGCTGTCACACACAATCACCCTTGGATTTCACTGTACTTTAACATTCATTGTCCTGCATTGTATATGTTTCACTGCATACCATACACACACACCCTCTTTCCCTCACTCTCTTTCACTACACACAACCTTCTTAATTCCTTTCCTTCTATCTATATAAGTATCTATATATATTTGTGTATTGTATATTAGAGTTATAGGGGTATGTCAAGTCATATAGGTAAGGGTTAGTGCCTAACTAAGAGTTGGTACCAAGATATCGAGTCCTATAGGTAATACCTACTAGATAATAGGTAATGAAATCACTAAGATAGCAACAAGATGCAAGGTACCATGTAAAGTGTATATATATATATATATATATATATATATATATATACAATTGATATAGGAATATGAGATACATTAGAGTTGTGTCATGCTAGGGCGTAGGGTATGAGCATGTGAATAGATAAATCACCTAGGGATAAGTAAAGGAGTTAGATATCTACAATTGGTAATGGGTTGTTCTAGTGTCCTATATGACTAATATAGCCTAGAAGCATAGAGTATGGTTCCATAACCCAAATTTGACTTGTTGACCTAGTTTGACCTAGACAGTTGACCCAGAGTTGACCAAAGTTGACCAATAGTTGACTTTGACCTAGTTGACTTAGAATCATATAGTTTGCATTGCAGATTTCCATTATTTCATTTGAGTACTCAAATAACCTGTTTTACTCTAAATAGGACTTTGTGACACCAGTTCGGACATCAATTCATATCAGTCATACAGGGTGACAGGCGAGTACATTATCTGACAGTTTCATACTTGTCTGGATTTACATTCTTGCTCTAAATTACTGTACTTGATGCTGACACGATCGTTATCACGGATTGGTACTATATGGATCTTCTTCTGAGATGTTATCTCCTTGTATTCACTAAATACATATTGTGATGTGCGTTTCACTTACATATTGTATTTATTGAATACCCTTATCATTGTACACTCATTGTGCATATTGCACTCTCATTATCACATTGAGCCATTGTACAAGCTATTGTACAAGCCATTGTACAAACCATTGTATAAGATAATGTAACTGAATTGGATCCTTGTGTATTGATTGGGGAGGGAGAGTAGAAATGGTTATGTGATCAATCCTATTGTATAAGAAATTGTATATGTCCATTGTACACCCACGTACAAAGGAGTCCCATTTTATTGTATAACCTAACACGTTTACATAACCATATTGTGCTAAATCACATGTTGCTTACAGTTCTTACTTATATATAGATATTTCCAGTTATCAAATCTCTACTGTTTTTCTTATACATTCTTCTTTCAGCGTTTCATGTACCTTACTCTATTGCATGCTTTATATTTCCTAACTTGATATGAACTGCGTGAGATGTTTTGTGCTCGCTCCTGTCCTGACTGGACCTGTTGAAAATATTACAGAGGATGAGGATGAGGCTTGGGTAGACACCTACTACGGGACAGCTATAGGTGGTTCTTGTGACCCAGATTTCCAGTCGGATCCAGTAGCTATAGAGACTGAGGCACCCTAGTCTAGGTTTTACTATTTCTGTCATTTGAGATCTGTATTGTATATATTCTTCATATTCAATAGTTGAGACTTGTATTTCTGGATGGTTGTTGAGATGTTATCTTAGACACTTAGGCTCTCTGGTTGTTATGTATATTCTTCCATTCCAGTATTTATCTATCTATCTTTTCACCTTATCATTCTGCCTTAGATGTGATTGAGACTGTATATTGCTATGTCACCTCCATTCGGAGTGTATATACTATACAGGTACCTTTATATTGTTAGATGATTGAACCTAGGACAGCGTCCTACCGTCGACATTGCGGCGTAGGCTGGGCGTTGTTACGTTCTCGTACCTCACACTGGGTGCGGGTCGTGACAGTGCCAGCAGCGGGCATGGGCACCCGGCCAGGAGGCCCACAGCCGCTGATCGAGCTAGGAGGCATATCCCCCAATGCGAGCGACGGACCCGAGCCACCAAACGCAGCACGCAAACGGCCGGGTGGCACAACAGGATGCGCCCCCATCGGACCCGCTGGGTTACTAGAGGGGCCCATGCCAGCTGCGCCCGAAGCGAAACCAATTGTGCCCAAAGGGGCCCCCAAGGGAGCAGCCGCATCAAGAGGTGCGCCACAATCTGATAAGGGCACGTGGCCAGGGGGCCGTAGCCATAGACTGCGCTGAGGGCACGTGGCCAGAGGGACCACAGCTATCGACTATGCTAGAGAGCACGGCTCCCGCACCATAAAGTGCGCCACCAGCTGGTAATAGCACATGGCCAGGGGGTCCACAGCCATGGACTGCGCCAAAGTGTGTGGCTCCCGACGAGAGCGCGGGACCCAGGGGAGGCACACAGCCATTGACTGTGCCAGAGGGCACGGCTCCCAACGAGAGCGCGGGACCCGAGGAGAGCACGCCCAAAGAAAATGCTCTAGGCGGGAAAAGGACAGGGTCCACGTACTTCCAGGATGTCCAAGCTTTCGTTGCGAGACCCGAGGCAGCGCACTCCCCGAGGTAAGTCAGCGACTTGGGACGGGGGGCCGACGACTAATCGTCGGAGGGCGGCAGCTCCGGTCGACCGATGCCACCCAGAGGAAGGTCGACACGGAAAGCTCCGCCGGACCTGGACACGCGCGGAGGGAGGAAAGATCCAGGACCGCCAACGAAAGGAAAGTCCTCCTCGGCCACCGCGAACACGAAGTCGGAGGGAGTGGTTGCAGAGGACTGCGAAAGTTGAAAGCTGAGCGGCTGTATTGCCGACCGCTGAGGAACTGGGAGAATGAAACCAGACATGAAGGCGAGGAGGAGGGGTAGACTGAGAAGCGAGCAGAGGGCGGCTGGAGGAGCCGTCGGGCGCCGAGCGAGAGAAACTACGGTCAAGGGGGGGCCGATAGCATCAAAAAACATATGTATATATCATCTGAATCATACCGCAAACCCAGCTACTAAACAATTATACTCAAAAAATATGGAAATACCTAAACATCAACCTATACAAGTATCAGCCATCCAACCCAAGTATCAGCCATCCAACCCAAGTATCAGTCAAAACTCAGCCAACCTAGGAACAACCCAATTCGAAACCCAAAAGATAGTGAAACTGGGGGAAAATAGAAGGGGGTGTGTGTATGAACATAGTGTCAACCTCGTGTCAGGTTTGTGTCCACAAGCGTGTCCAATTTGGTGTCAAATAGGGTCGAACAAGTATCAGCAAACCAACAGTGCATAGAGAGGTGTGTGCGGCATGTGTCGGGTCTTCTAGGACACGACACCACCACGTGGGGTCTCGTGCACGTGTCTACAGCTAGGTGAGAGGTAAGTCCAGGTGTAAAAGGGACTGCACAGTGTCCAAGTGCTCTCGTGTCTGTGATACAAGTGTGTATCAGAACCCAAAGTCGTACGCGTGTGTCAGTAAAAACCCACTGTGGTCGTGATTTCTCACAAACCATTCGACCAAATGTTCCCAAACTTTGGGAACATTGTGTCAGAGGTTGCCCTCACCTCTACCAAATTTTGTGTCATATGGTGTGCAACATCCAGTCTAAAAATACTTAGGACTAAGTACGTAGACATGTCAGCTGCACACATACGAAATATACTCCAATATATGGAAACCTCGTATATAACATAAGCTGTGAAATTGTAGTAAACCATGATAACTAAATCTCATCCACAAAATGAAAGAATAATAATATAAATCAACTATGAATTTTGTCATTTATACATGTAGTTGGGCGGAGACAAATCTACTACCAACCATTTTAAATGAAGGAAAATATACAAAAAAAAATGATGGATAAAATACCAGGACGAACCAAGAGCAATTATCTTCGAAGGATGGAGAAGATCGCGGCCTTGTCTAGAACACCTGCGAAAGTTCACAAAGCACACACCTGAAGAGATCACCAAGTCCTCAGAGGGGCGTAGCATGATACAGAAAGAACATGCCATAATAAACTAAATATAATATGTCTCAAGCCACAACTAAAGTAAAATAGTCCCAGTCGTAACAGGACAATATCTCATCATCGAAACAGTAGACTACCCTACAACCAAACAAGGACAAGGGGTAGCACAATATTCCGTGATATGACATTGTCCCAAGCTACTAACAAAACGGGGGTGACATGACATTAACTAGGGTTATATCCACCATTCGAATGTGTTTATTCAGTTAAGAACAAACCTTTAGTTGCATGAGCCCTGGCTATAAATAGGATCTTGTATAGTCCCCTCTTGGCCATAAATGACTAAGCGCATAATGTTCAAGAACATCAGTGGCCAACCTGAGGTGGTAATCATACCCGTATCTCCAGTGGAGCTTCTGGGTTATAAGGAAATGTGTAATAGAAGTCCATACGACAAGGAACTGTTCTTCCACCCGATGCACCTATCTAAGTCGCATCCACGACCATATACCTCTACTAACTGCTAAGTCTCCTAGCATGCCTCTATTAGCAGTTAGACCTATCGCATGCGCACGGATGATCTACCAACACACAAGTACCTCTACATGCTACTCATCTCACACATATATCATGGTACAACTGTGTCAAGGTTTATAAAATATACTACAGACAGTAGTGTAGGAACGATATAGTAAAGCGTAATACTATAGAGGGGGGGTGAATAGAGTTGGCAGCGGAATAATGCTAATTAAAAAATGTTAGCAACACAATCACAGTATAATCACAGTTGAAATAATGTAAAGGCAGAGTTCAGAAAGCAAACGCAAAGACAGCGATGTATACTGGTATCCCTCTGTTGAGGACTAATCCAGTCGGTAGAACTTGCTACCAGTTGAATCCACTATTGGAAAAACTGCAAGTTTTCTTACGAAGTCCTTGCAACTTCTACAACGCGAGCTTTGATACGAAGAACTCGTCCAACTTCAAATATGAAGAGGTATTCTTCAATCAAGCCTTCCGATTACAATCTCTCAGAAAACTTCTAGACCGTAGCGTACTGGCAAATTGACTAGAGGATTGTAACTGGCTTGGGATCTGAAATTGTAAGCTCTAGAAAACTCTTTGGAAGGCAGAAAGCTTTAGATAGAGAGAAGATTGAAAGTGAATGAGTGAATTGAAATGATCGAAATCCTTCTCTATTTATAAAAGTTCCAAAGGGAGAACTCTGTCAGAATTCGGGCAGAATTCGGGCAGAACTCTATGAGCAAATCTCGGTCAAATCCGCAACTGCAGGAGGACCAAGTTCCAGAGAATTCAAAAATCAAACGGCCACCAACCGAACTCTGGCCGAACTTGGCCGAACTCTGGCCGAGTTCTGTCAGGGTTAGGTTAGGGTTTTAAAAATAGGTTTTGGTGATTTTTGAAAACCTTTTTGAAAACCTTTTGAAAACCTTTTTGAAAGGTCATTTGAAAACATTTTGAACTATTTTGGGGATAGCCTATTTGCCAGTACGACTCGGTGTACAACGTATTCCTAGACTCAAATAAAGTGAAAATTATATTGTATAGGAAATACAGACTCAAGTAGGCAAACAGATCTTCAGTGACGAACGGAGTGAATATCCAATCTTGCTTATGTCCAAGAAGCTGAGATGTCCCAACTAGCTTCGTATATCCAGACAGAGTTTTGATCAATTATTAAAATCAGGTTGACCATATGACCAATGGGCCAACAAGTAGTCCCTTAACTCTAGTCCATATACAATTTAAAAGGTAGAAGAAAAGTAAGACTAGCATCATGTATCCTGAAAGCAAGTATGTACGAACTGTACCTAGAAGACAACTGAAAAAACTTGAAATAAATATACAAAAATAAACAATATTTAAAGAAAATGCAGACTAAATACAAACAGTATAAATGGAAAGGTATCTTGCCTGAGGTTGTATGCAAAAGGGCAGGATTCAGTAGCTCGAACCGACAGATAATTGAAGCGAAGAAGAAAAGTAAATCTCACAAACGTCCTTGGATGCTGAAATAAATACCATGAACATTTCCAGAATAAGAAAAATAGCTAGGATAGACTACCCATAAGTCCAATTCTGGACACAGGGACAAAATCATAATTTTGGATCAAAACGATGTCCGCCATTGGACCCGTTTTGTGTCGAAACACGTGCCAACATCTATGGTCTCTA
This sequence comes from Iris pallida, assembly GCA_029216955.1. NCBI lineage: Eukaryota > Viridiplantae > Streptophyta > Magnoliopsida > Asparagales > Iridaceae > Iris > Iris pallida. The sequence continues at coordinate 52,429 of JANAVB010028059.1, forward strand.
AAGTCGTCAAACTACATGTTTACGGTCCGGTTTGAGGAGACAAACCCAACCGTAGGTCCAAAGTTGGATTCCGGTGGGCTATGCACAATTTTGTCCATTGGAGCGGGTTGTGGTCCCGCCAAAAAGATATTCCGGTCAACCTTCTCAGAATCAGACCAAACTTGGCACACAGGAACATAAAAATGATACAGTCCTGTTGGCATAAGTTTCATCTCGATACGACGATCGTGCACAAAGTAATTAAAAATTTTACAAAGAGGCCGATACGGTGAATTTTGACGGATATGCATCAAATTCGTCGCACACATGCAAGCAATTTGAATTCCGTCAAAGTCCAAACATCCACGAAGTAGATACGCACCTTCTGATGCTTTTGGTTCGTGACCACATCGCCCGGTTTGTCGGGACGCACTCCTTATCGGTGGGTTTTTTCACAAAATTCTAGTTTTTGAAAACTGGTTTTTCTCGAACTTTACCATCGTATTAATTTTTGTACAGTAGATGAAGGATAAATCTACAATAAGGGTTTTGGAGTGCTTTATGTGAACTAAATTATTGTTCAAAAAGTTTAAAAAAAGGGCTTCTAGGTTGATCGAGATCTGCCCCCAAACTGTGGTTGTTGGGACTGTTTCTAATCGTCCAGAAATTAAGTTTTTCTCGACTTTTGGAACTCGATTCGCTTTGCGTACATCGCGAATTGAAATAAACTATTAGAATGGAGTTATTGGGGGTTAGGTTAGGGACGTATCAGAAGAAATGGTTCTTGAAACGAACGAGTATACGTAGAGAAACATCTCTGCGAAGTCCAGTGTTAAAAAATGTGTTGCTGCCCTTGCTGTGCGCGATTTTTGCGCGCTGGTGGTCGTCCGGTCGACGTGCGGCGGCGCGTGGCCACGAGGTGGCCGCCCAAATGGTTGGGGTGTGCGCGTGGTGTTGCGGAAGAGTTAGGGTTTGTGTTGTTGTTTTGTGAATTAAATTCACATGGGGGGCGCTGGCAATTGCTCGGGTGAACAGTGGCCCATCTGCGGGTACTATTCACCCGAGGCTTTAAAACTTTTTTTCTTTTTCCTTTTCTTTTTTCTCATTTTTTTTTACTGAAACTAATCAAAAATCTAATAAAAAATTCCAAAAAAATAGGAAACAAGTTTTAAAATAACTTAAATTTATTTACTTATTTTTATTTTTTAAATAATATACCTATCTATTTATATAAGAATACTTTTATATATAGACATATACCCTACTATATATCAAATAAAAATTTCTAAATATTTCAAAATTCCAAAAATACTTTCTAGAATATTCTAAATAATATCTTGCACCAAAACCTAGTAGCTACCTATAATGTAAATTTTGTCTGCTACTATAAATATTAGCAAAAACAGTAATTTGATACAAAGCCTTTTAATAACAATTAAAATGTTATAGAATAAAAAATCAAAAATTTCTCAACCATTTATCAAAAATTTATGAACTTGTATAGAATATAATTTGTACGATTTATCCATGTATATATGTAATGTAGCTTTTACTTGCTCCCAAAATATTTACAAGAACCTAAAATCAAAAGTCCAGTAATATTCAAAATACATTTAAAAAAATAAAAATCATCAAATTTTTGGGGATTTTACATGGTGTCGTGTATAGTGAGAAAATATGGTCGTGTAGCAGGACAAGAGTCCACCGCCAGTCTAGCGATCCCCGTGTACATTTTAGACATGAAAACGACACCCAAACTCGACTCAATGTCCAAGAAATGTAATCCAACATATAAGGCTACAATAATATGAAATTAGTTTTGAAAAAAATTAACAAATAGTTCATTGGGGCATTTCATCAAACACTTCACACTATACTCCGATACACCTTCGTTACGCGTATCAAATGGACACGAAAATCTACCAAACTTGGTCTACAGGTGTATGGTACCTAGATGCATGCATCTATAAAGAGAATCGGGAATTTAAATGAGTTTAGAGCCATTACCTATTGAGAGTTAGAATCTCAATGCAAAAGCCTAGAAATGATCCTTCACCAACTTGCTATAGTCCAGGAGCCTCCAATCCTTACTAGCTAGCCTCTACAGACCTCTTCTACAGTAGGGAGTGCAATACAAAAGACTAGGCTCAAATTGGAGTTGATTTGGAGAAAGGGGTGAATTTGGGGAAGAACACATATTAGGGTTTGTATGAGGCAATGGAAAGAGGCAAAGGGAGGCTAACATGTGTTTATATAGGCAAGGGGGTGCTTGATGGCAGCTAAGGGTTTCTCTAGGGTTAGGATTTAAGTTCCTTAGGAATTAAAGGCCCTCTACAATGTAAATTAAGCCCTCAAGCAAAGGCCCAAAGTAAAATATCTAACCTTAACAAATATCTTACTCCTAACTTAACATCTAGATATTACTAACCTTGTCATGTTATGAAACTTCTAATCTAATATCTAGGCTCATGACTAATATCCAGGTTAGGACAATTCTAGGTTAAGGCTTAACATAATGATTAGCATAATATTAATTAATCAAAATTCATTTTCACCAAAAGTCAAAAATGACCAAAATACCCTTAACCTAAAAGTGGTAACTAGTCAATCTAATTATATGGTTAGGTCTCCATGGTCATGGTTAGTCTCTAGGTTAAGTAACTCTAAGGTTACCCTAGTAAAAAGCCCAAGGTCATAATACACTAGATTAAATAGTATTAAAATAATTAAAAATTACCATAAATCATTAACATGATTTAAATCCTATTATTAAATGATAAATTTTACAAAAGTTTAAAATTATCTTTATTTTAGAAAGTTGGTTGTTATACCATACCCTCTCCATCGGTGTCATGTTCATACGCTCTGCTACACCAATAAGCTGAAGTGTCTTTGGTGGATTTCTCTGGTGTCGAATCCTTTGCTCTTTGCAGTAAGCATTAAAGGGCCAATGTATTCACTACCATTGCTGGACAAAATATACTTCAACTTCTTGTATGTTTCACTTTCATCTCCTTTTTCTATCTTTAATTCTATATTCTCATGTTAGCAAACAGTAGCATGTTGTGACGTTCATGACTACCTCATCACCCACGATAATCACACCTCCATGTGTTGAGGTGACTATTGTTGTGTTGTCACTCTGCTTTTCTTTGTCGCCCTTCTCATCGATCTTCCAAGCGAAATAGTTTCGCTTGATGTGGCCCTTCTTGTCATAATGGTAGCACTTCTCGTACCGACCCTTGCACTTGACTCTGCCACCGTCGAAACCTTTGCTTTTACTCCTACCACGACTCTTTAAATAAGTGCCTCTGAATGAGATGTAGATAAAGTATTTTTAGATTTCTTTGCATCTCTTCATTTAATACTTCGCACTTGGCGAACTCCAGACTAACCACGCCTTTTGGAGCAAAAGCGATCATGGACACTAGTACGATCTCCCATGAGTCTGGCAACGTACAAAGTAGCCACATCTCCTGAACTTCATTATCGAACTTCACTCCCATAGAGGATAACTGTTCAACTACATCATAGAACTCTCTCATGTGATTCGTAATAGACATACCATCTTGTACCTCAAACCCATCATTTGTAGGATCAGGATTCCAACTTCATCCAAAGTGTTCTTACGTGCTCAATATTGGAATGTGATTCTATACATTTCATCAATGAATTGCCTGATATATCTGCACACCTGTATATGCTCGAACTTCTAGTACTTGTTGGATTTCTCACTGGTCTTATCAGAAGTAAATGTCAAAGATGGAGCTTCTTGACGAATAACAAATCCTTCATATTGCTCCACCAATAGTGGTAATGGGAGCCATTTAGGTTTACAATGCGCACCAGGTTTGCATCCATCTTTTCTCTTTGGCTTAACTGTCAATTATGCCACCTTATACTTTAAACCCAAAGCTCTGATAACACCATATTGGTATCGTTAAAACCACAGCTCTTATACCACTCTGTTGGGAACTAAATGCAAAAACTATTTTTCCAAACCAAAGAAACTGCGAAAGAACCAAAGAAAGATACATAAAAGCAAAATTTCAAAATCATATAGAAGCTAAAACGCAATACAACAATATTTGACGTAGAAAATCCTTGCGAAAAAAAACTATGAGACGATTGGTAAACCAAAGGACAATCAGAGTCCAACTCTGAAAATCCTCCGTTAGTGGAATAGAAAGATTGAGACTCCTTACAAACTTCTCACCCATCCAAACAAATGATCATAACTACTTAGACGATGAAAATAGATTACTGACTCCAAATAACAAGAAACAAAGAAAAATTACCCGAAATAATCTCTTATTCAAATAGTTGTCACTCTCTCTCTTCTTTCTCCAAAAGTTGTAACATTGATATCTCTCTCTGGTAGATTAATCATTATTTTTAGGGTAGGAAATACACATATATAGCGCTATAAACTTTAACAGATTTGGACCATTGTTGGGATTCAATTGTGCATATAAAATATCCAAATCGGGTTCAGTCCAACAAGATCGAATAATCGAATTTGGTCTGTCCTGGCTGAACTCTAACCAAATTCAGTTAGCCTAGCCAGATTGTTTTGTTTGGATATGACAACTCTCGGACTGAACTCAGTTTTGACCGAATTTGGTCTGGTCTTCATAGAACTCCGCTTTCAATTCCCGAGCTTCTTTGACACATGAATGGCGCTTGTTGCACTATGGGATATTATTCACTTAGGTTGGAAAATCTACCTAACTCCAACAGGTTTCTCTATCTGTACAACATGTAATAACCTCTACATGGAAATCCAGCCCAATATTCATATTAACTAGCACTTCCCTTAGATCGAGAGACTAATCATTATGCCTGGTTGACAAATCATGTGTAAAGCAGAATATATCCACACATATTAGTTTAATCCAATCTTTCTGACCAGTTTTATGGATTTGAATCCACAAACCAACAATCAACATGTGTGGAATAATGGAAATCACAATGATGAATAATTAACATGGGAAAACTTGGTGAAAACCTCGGCTGAACACGAATTCACTATAATCTAGTTACAATTCTCCTGCATTCTTTATCTAAAGATGCAAGGTTTCCCTACAATACTAATATATACAAAAGAACAAAAGCAAATCTTACAATAGTCACCCTCCCTATGAATATAATAAATACTCATCCAAATCCATAAGGAATGCATGTCGACGTTCTTTTTCTTTGTTTCACTATAACATTGTAGAATGAGCCCAACAACTTGCTTCTTATCATTTGCAATTAAATTGCTTTCGAATTTCTCTTTAGATTTTGCTTTCCAATTTGTGCTACAAGTGATGTATAGTTTTTTTCCCTATCTTTTTAGGATTCTATCTTTTTTGTTTAAGTTAGACTTTACTTTTATTATGATTATGGTTGTTTAAATTAGATTTATCTTTATTTTTAAATAATTTCTTGATTAGGATTAATTGTTTAAATTAACTTTTATCTTTACATGATTAGGATTTATCTTAAAAAGCCTATATAAAGACCCTTATATCATTGTATTAAGGATACAAAAAAATCCACTTACAAAATTTCAGGTTTTGGGCTAACTTTGAAAGTTCTTTCTCTGCATCATGATTCGACTTCTCCTTGGATTCGAAAATCCTCTTATGCAAGCAAGAGCTCTCGTGGATTCGAGAAACCACTGGGAAAGATCCTTCACAGATAATTTGATAGAGTTTTGAGGCACCAATCGACCTTCACATGTATAAAGGTGGTCTAGTTATCTTCTATTGCAGTTCGACGGTAAATAATTTCATTTTTCGTGTTTTCCCTGCATTAGTTGGTATCATAACATATCATTCGTCTATGTGATGGCCCAACCATTCTCTCGTGAAGAATTTGACAACACAACCCAAGTCGGCAACCTCTTCGACAAAATCGACAAGATGATGGCTTGCATGGAAGCTCAATTTGGCAAGATTATGAAAATAACAAAAGCACAAAAAAATCATGTTTGCTCATCGACAATCATGAGTTCAAGATGCAACGCCATTATGCTATGAGGTCACTCGACATATATAGGATGTTAGCTACAAACTTCTTGTTGTAACTTGTTAGAGACAAGGATAGTGAGCAAGATGTGGTTGGAGAAGACACATAGAGAAAGAGGGAAAGGAAAAAGTATTTGATTCACTGAACAAAAATTACACTCCAATGTATAGCTGCTACTCCTAACTAATTAACATTAAAATCATGCAAGCTGATCCTATTAAGAAGGATCTGAACTTAGACAAGTTCAACTCCACTAATAATGATTAACTCACCGAACTTTGACAAGTTCTCTAGATTATTAACTGATATTCTCCTCCTTAATCTAGATTTGATCAAGGTTGATAACTCGCAGGTCCTGCATCTCGACAAACTTTACTTTGCTTAGAGCCTTCGTGAGAATATCGGCATGTTGCTTCCTAGTGCAAACGTACTCCACATTTATCTGCCCTTTTTTAACATACTCACGAATGAAGTGAAAGCGAGAATCAATGTGCTTGATGTGCCCATGAAACACAGAGTTTTCATCAACGCAATTGCAGACTTGTTGTCGACATAGAGCGTAACTGGCTTAGGTTTGCGGCCAGTCACCTCACTAAGCAGATTCCTTAGCCACAAGGCTTTGACACGTTGCACCTGTTGTTGCCATGAACTCAGCTTCAAAGGAGGACAACGCGACAGTTTTCTGCTTCTGAGACGCCCAAGTGATCAGGTTCTTGTTGAGGTAGAACGCCATTCCACTGGTGCTCCTCATGTCGTCGACATCTCCGGCTAAGTTGCTGTTGGTGAATCCATGCAGTTCATCTTCAGCATGTCCTCTTTCATAAATGAGTCCATACTCAAGTGTTCCCTTCACATATTCGAGGATCTGTTTCACAGCCTCGTAATATGTGATTGTTGGCTTCTCCATGTATTTACTCACAATTCCAACAGCATAAGAAATATCCGGACGAGTACGATTTTAGTACCTGAGACAGCCAATGATGCGCCTATATTGTGTCGGGTCGACTAGGGTTCCTTCAAGTTCCTTGCTGAGTTGTAGTTTAGCTTCCATAGGATACTTGGTCGGATTACAATCTCCCATTCTAAATTGTGTAATACTCTCTTCGTATATGCTGATTGCTTCAGTGTAATGCGATCACCCCGTTGGTCTACCTTTATACCAAGGTAGTATGAGAGTAACCCAAGGTCATTCATCTCAAATTTCTATATTATCTACTGCTTGTAAGACTTTACTGCAGTTGCTTTTGCACCTGTAATGATTAAGTCATCAACAAATACTCCGACAATGATTTCACCCTCTTCATTGTTCTTCGTGTACACCGCATGCTCTTGAGTGCATCTGATGAATCCCATCTCCTTTAAGCAGCTATCCAAGCATATGTTCCAAGCCCTCGGTGCTTGCCGCAAACCATAGAGAGCCTTGAATAGTCTATACACCTTGTGCTCCTGGTTCTTGACGATGAAGCCTTCGGGTTGAGCTACATAACTCCTCTTTGAGGTCACCATTCAGGAATGCAAATTTAACGTCCAAATGGTGAACCTCCCATCCGTGCTGGGCTGCGAGGGCGATAATCAAGTAAACTGTGTCGAGTCTGGCCACTGGAGAAAATATTTCATCAAAGTCAACTCCATGTTGTTGGACATACCCCTTTTCCACAAGTTTAGCTTTGTGCTTGAGGATCTTGCCTTTATTGTCTCTCTTCACCTTGTATACCCATTTTAAATCGACGGGTTTGTGCCCAGATGGTAACTCAGTAAGCACCCAAGTCTCGTTCTTCTCGATGGCTTCCAACTCCTTCTTCATAGCTTTTTGCCACTTATGCTCAAGTGCAGCATCTTTAAAGTTTGTCGATTCTTCAGCGGACAAGAACAACATCTCTGGATCAATAGACGTCTCCTCAGTTTCAGCATGTATGTCAGCAATTGAGCAGTATCTCCTTGGCTCTCTTGAGGCCACCGTCGTGTGGGTGAGCCGCTCGAAGTTGAGGCCGCAGCTTGTGGTATAGTAGGCTCCCTTGATGCCATTGTCGCTCTGTGCATCATAAGTGTTATCGCATCTCCCGTGCCCTCCGGTGTGTTCACAGCCTCGTCCATCGCTCTTTGTGGAGTGATCACAATCTCGATGATAGGATCATCGACTGAGATTTCTACTTAGCCTTTTGGTTCGGCACCGTCACCATTGTTCCAGTCCCATCTCTTTTTTTCCTCGAACATGACATCCCTGCTCACCTGGATCTTTCTACGTTGAGGATTATAGAGGCGGTGTGCTTTGCAGCCCTCTTCCACGCCAAGCTACACAACAACATGATTCGGTCATTAAGTTCATTGTGATGAGGACCTGCAGTCTTCATGTGTACGATGCATCCAAAGATCCTTAAGTGTTCCAGGTTCGGTTTCTTACCAGTCCATGCTTCATACGGCGTGAGTGTATCGAGAGCTTTAGTTGGCAACCAGTTGAACAGGTACACAGCATGTCTGACCGCCTCGCCCCATGCTTCCAGGAACATGCATGCTCTTGAGCTAGCTCCTTGTCGTGGCCATCAGGTGCGATTCCGGCACTCCAATATGCCGTTTTGTTGTGGCATATATGGTGCGGCAAGGTGTCGTTCACAGAAGATTGTGAATTCCTTGGACAGGAACTCACCTCCTCGATCAGTTCTTAGTGCCTTCATCTTGTTGTCACATTCATTCTCTATAAGGGACTTGAATTTCTTGAAGGTATCAAAAGCATCTCTCTTTTCTTTGAGCATATACACCAACATCATGCGACTGAAGTCGTCAACAAGTAGAAGAAAATACTTGTTACCTGCAAGTATAGCGGGTGTAATCGAGCCACAAATGTCAGCATACAAAAGTTGTAATGTCTTCTTAGTTTTGAAGCTTGTCTGCAGAGGGAACGGTAGTCGTGCTTGTTTGGCGATGAGGCGCCCATCACAGAGCTGGTCTGGGTGAGAAATCTTCGACAGTCTGGCGGCCATTCCCTTCTCTGCCATCATCTTGAGCGCAAAGAAATTCACGTGCTCGAGCCTTGCATGCCACAACCAGGATGGGTCTTGTACTTTGGCCATTATACATATTGGCCTATAAGATTCAAGAGCTATCTTGTACAGGCGGTTAGGCGATCTTCTCACCTTCATCAGCAGGATGTCGTTCTTGTCCAACACCCTCAAGCAGGAGCCGATAATCTCCACCTTTCTTCCATCTTTCGTTAATTGACCAAGGCTCAATATATTACTTCTTAAGCTTGGAATGAAGTATACCTCCGATAGAAGTCATTGTTCCCCATTCTTCCATTGGAGTAGGATTGATCCCTTGCCCTCAATCTGCACGGTTAAGCCGTCGCCAAACTTGACATGGTCGGTGATGTTCTGATCAAGGTCCTTGAACTTTCTTCGGTGGCCCGTCATGTTGTTGCTAGCACTGTTGTCAAGGTATCAAACATCAGTGTCGGCCTGCGCTTCTCCAGGTCTGCACAAGTCTTGTTCTATCTTCTTTTCATTGAGCATGACGAGGTCAGACGTCTCCTCTTGAATCTCTCCCAGCAGCAATGCTGCCTCCTCGTCTTGCGCTCGTGCGAGGTTCACCTCCTCAACACGATGCTTGTTGCGACACTCCGACGTATAGTGCCCAAAGTTTTCCCAATTGAAGCACTTGATTTTTGATTTGTCGCGGTTGGAGCCTGAGCCGCGAGTCCCCTCATCCTCCTGGTGTAGCACTATTTGGCTGCAACGGCCACCCCTGCCGTGCTCGCGACCATAGCCATGGGGCTTGCCACGCCCCCGGTCATCGCTAAAGTGCCCCTTTCCTTTCGACGAAGAATCGGCATCGGCTTTCTTCGATCGCGTCTGCCACTCAGCGTGAGTAAGCAAGAGTTGTCCGTTGTTGCTCTCGCCTCGACTGCGTATGCATTCTTCGTACGCTTTGAGGCGGCCGATCGCTTCCTCGACCGGCATGGTCTCCACATCCGTAAACTGCTCGATCACAACAACGATATGCAGGTACTTGTCTGGGACGGAGACGAACAGCTTCTTGTCACGACCCGCACCCACTTTTCGGATACGAGACGTGTCCAAGCCAGCCTACGCCGCAGAGTTGGCGGTAGAACGCTGTCAAGCCCGCAAGAAAAAATGCTCAAAATACAATATTTGCTGCTCATTCACATTTCTACATTTATTACAACATTTACAACATTTATAATTAAAGAAAATATAAGATTTTATAATTTATGAAAATGATACAATGGCTATCTACTTCTAGGTTGACCTCAGCATAACCATGTCTTTCCAGTGCTAAGAATGATCGCGGCTAAACCTTAAAAATGTTGGTTTCCAGTCAGAAATGGAACAAGTACATAAACCGACGACAATGCGAAAACACAATAGTTAACAAGACATGAAAAACATATGAGATATAAAAACTGGAAAGTACTGATGACATGGAACGGTGGAGATGAAAAAGGAAAAATAAATAAAAGACATCTACCTATGTGGTGTGAAATATCCGTTTCGACATGTGAATGGCTAGTGGTAAATCCGGCACCCTGCACGTGTCGTGTGCAGCTGCTATTATTTAAGAATAGACTCATGGGATAGTTCTGGATAGTCCACATGTCTACTAAGATATTTCTCCTCCCAACTACTCGTGTGACGAGCGTGTCAACAAGCAGCAAGATATATGTATAGACATGAAATAAAAAGACTACTATGAATCGAAAGCAATCAGAAAGTGCACTTGCCTGAGGTCCTTAGCTGGAGAAACTAATAATACTATACCAATGAGCCACAATCAGTCAACACATGTAAAAGTCTCCAGATGCTGAAATAAATATTGCCAACGTTCTTAGAATAGTCAAATTAGCTAGGATTGCCTGTCCTTAAGTCCAATTCTGGACACAGGGGCAAAACGGTAATTTCGGGCAAAAACGATATCCGCCATTGGACCCGCTTTGCACTGAAAAGCGTACGAGAGTCAACGGTCTCTAAAGTCATCAAACTATATGTCAACGGATCCAATTTTTCGATACGAATCCAACAGTATGTCCAAAGTTGAATTTTCGGCGGGCCGTGCACAAAATCTCCTGTTTAGTCCAGAATGGCCTGTTAGCCTAGGGCCGAGATGAAGACGATCAGGATTCGCGTATGACTAGCCACGGTTTAAGGATTGATTTTTGAAGGAATTATAAATAATTATCTAATAACTTATGGAAAATATTATAATAGTTGGGAACTATATTTTACTGGTTCAAATAAAATAGGATACATACTTTGAAAATCACTTTGGGTCAAAACCATAATTTTAATTGGATGATAACATTTCTAGGTCAAAAGCTTTATTTAAAAATACCACAAAATATATAATTCTAAACCCGACTTTGAAAATACTTGTAGGGTCTAAGCCCAATAACATGTTTTTGTTACAAATTTTTTTAGAAAAATATTTAATATATATCATTATAATTGATAACCGGTGAGAATAGAAATACTAATATTAATTTTTACTTAATAACACTTATACTAAATATTGTATATACATGTATACAATACTGTATATTACTAATATTCACTAAGCTCTCTGTTATAACAGTACACAAAATATTTAATAACCAAATTAACTCATATTCCTTCCTCGGGAAGGAAACCATAAGGAAAAGATAAAAGAGAGAGCAGAGAGGAATTAGAAGAAGGGGTTCGAGAAACTCTCGGAGAGAGAGAGTGCGAAAGATCAGGGGAGGGGAACTCACTAAGAGGAAAGGGGGTTTCCCCGGCTTGGTCGGCGCGCGGAGCACTGGCCGGTCCCGGCGGACACGGAATGGTGGGGTACTCGGGCCGCCACCGGGCCGATGAGGCGGAAGGGCGCGTCGGTGGTCGCCCGCTGGGAGGGCGCACGCCGGCGCGGTTGCAGAGCTGAAGAGGGGACACGACGGCGCGGTTGCCGGGGACGTGTATGGCGTTCGAGGCAAAGGGAGATCGAGCGGAGCGGGCGGCTTGCCACTGGTCAGCGGAGACAGTGGGGGAAAGGGCGGAGCCCTGCGCTTGCCGTCCGCCTGCTGGCGAAGACCCCAGGCCGGTGCCGCGGTGGAGCTTGCTCGAGCGGCGGATCCAGAGTTGACGCTCGGCGACCGAGATCTGGACGGGTCAACCCTGGCCGCTCGCCGGGGCTCGACTATGCGGCCGACGACTTTCAGTCGCGTCGAAGCACGGCGACGAGGTTGGTGCTCGGCGCTCGAAGGAAAGGAAAACACGGTGGTCGTGGCTCCCGGCCACCGGTGCGTGCGGCACAGATCCTCGAAAGGTGGCTCGCCTTGGCCCGCACACACAGTGGCGGAGGTCCAGGTGAGTCGGCTGTTAGGTGGCGGCCAAGGAGCTATGTTGGCGATGAAGGTGGCACACGAGGGGAGCGCGGCTCCAGGAAGACAAGGCGGTGGCAGCGTGGGTCTTCGGCTCGTCGAGGCCTGGCAAGATTTTGATGTCTCGATCGGGGATGGGGTTCGGTTTGTATCTTGTAACTCTGTGGAATAAGATGGGTTGGTCACAGATGCACGGGTCCGGACACGGTGGTATCTGTGGTGGACACAGACACTTGGATACAGAATTGTGTAGTGGCTGTATCGGTTGTTGCAGTGATGGTAAAAGCTGGTGGTGGTCTGTTGTTCTGGCCGGAGTGTTGTGGTGGATAGGAAGGAACGGAGAGGCACTGGTCGGGCATTAATGGTGGTTGGGGGCTGACCAGGAATTTTGTTTAGGTTTCTTTCCTTCTCTCGTTGCTTATATATACAGGGAGAGAGATTAAAACTGATGGGATTTGTAGAGAAAGGATGGATTAGTGTTAATCCTAGAGGGATTAGAAGGTATCGAATTCAAATTCGATTTGGGATGTGAATGCTGGGGATTTGAGGTTTTGGGTATAAATATAGAAATAAGAATGAGTTTCCCATAATATCAAATATTATTCAAAACAGATTCCTTAAATCCAAATCATAAGGTATAATTTAATAATAATTAGATGTATCGCCTTTCTTTTCTAAAAAAAATCTATAATAGAATTAAAATATATATATTTTTTTAATTATTTGAAACTGATTTAAAGTAAAAGGAATATCAAAAATTTGCGAAGAGGGGTTATAAATCTACCCACCTTATAAATAAATTCGTCCTCGAATTTAAGGACTGCTAAGATGGATAACTTGGTAGCTCCATGAAAATGTAGGAAAATGATATAAAAATGATAGGAATGTTGATCAATTAGAAGAAAAGAACTGAAAAGGAAAATTTTCCTTGATAATAACATCGATCAGCCAGGGTGAAGATAGAATAAGTAAACAGATGTGGCTTGTGGTTGACATCTTAGGCTATGGTCTTGAAACCTAAAATGTCCCTAAAAAAAATTACACAGAAGCTAATAATAATCTTAAGGACAATTCATAAATTAAAAATGCTACCCACCTTAGAAAAATTTTCCTCAAAATTTAGAAAGATACGATTATGCTCGATTAAGAACAAAATCAAGAACTGATTTGATCAATAAAGCGAGTTAGGCCGTGAATGGTATTGGTCTTCAAAGAAAGATACCATGTGACACGATCAAAAGGGTATACTCACAGTGGTCAAGGATATAATTGAAATGTAATTATCTAAACAAGAAAGGTTGTTTAGGCACGATTAACTACTATTGGAATCATGTTAGACATAGTAAATTATCAAAATTTAGACAGAGTCTAAGCATGGTTGAAATTTCCTTAGACACAGTTAAAATGCAGTCACAATCAAGGCTAATCATGCAAGTCATCCAAGCATGATAAAATTAGAAAGTTGGCACGAGCATGAACAAGGTCAATGTAGTCATGATCAAAGTGGAATGCAAATTTAACATTAGCAATAATTGATTTAAATTATATGCACGATTATGGTTATAGTCAAGAGAGTTTAGTCGTGATCAAATCTTTGTATGAACGATCGCTTAGTTAAGCAAAACTGTTCAAGTATGGTTATAGAATCAAAACTAGGAAGGATACGAATTGACTCGATCAAAGTATAAAAAAAAGTCTAGTCATGATCGAAATTGTTCAAGGAAGATCACTCCAGAATCATTTTGATCTGCTTAAAATATCTATCCACCATTATTTAGGCACGAGTTTAGAATCAAAGTCTAGGTAAGTTTAGGAATCCATTCAAAATTACATTGAAAGGTGACAATCTGAAAATAGAAGGATAAGAAAGGAAGAGAGAATTACTGGTTTATTGAGAAGATTGTGACTAGGAACAAACACAAATCAATTTAAAAACTTACTAGTTATATGTCAATAAGACGTAGTCTCTATGGTATTCGAAACTCGTAAACATAATCGAGTCATTTTACCGATAATTTATGCCTCGCCAGTGTACAGCTAGCTGCATTAAATCCTTGGTTTCACAACTCAAGCTATGTTGCGGTAACGAATACCCCAATCAACTCTACCAAATCTTGCCATAGTAACTCAAGAATGAAATAAGACGGCCAGGACATAATTTTTATAATTTTCGATCACCCACGCTTACTTGAAATTACTTCAACTTAGGGATCATGCCACGCCAGTGCGCTGCTGGCTGCAGTGAACTCGCAGTCTCGATAATTCAAATAAGTGACGACAGTGCGCTGCTGTCTTGTCATCACAAGTCATCAAATTATTTCAACTATATCTTCAAGAATATCAAAGGAGTTTAAAATATCATACAAGTTGCTAAAGATAGAAAAGTGTAAGTACCTATTCTTCAATATAAGGTCAGCCTCTTGAAAAGAAAAACAATTGATTATGAAGGATAATGATCGAAATCAAATAAGTAAAAATCTTATAATTCTTATTTCACGAATATCCAATATTCAAGGATTGAGAGGAAACTTTTGAATCTGAAAACTTACTCGAGATTAATAGACAATTGAGTGAGAAGTTATTTTAGAACAATTCCTTAGGTCCAAGAAAAGAATATAAGTGATACGAACTTATGATACGGTGATGTTTAGAAAAGAAATAAGATAAAGTTGTACAATTGATCATGAGGAAGGAATGGCTGAGGCAAAAGAAATATAAACTTAAATTTATATTTTGCTAATATTCAAGATCGAGGAAAAAATATGTATAAAGCACTATGTCTACCTATTATGAATATATTCATATACAAGTATATATGTATAGCCTAAGTAAATCCTAAAATCTCACAATATCGTTCTAAGAGAAAGTTATCCTATTTACAAGAAAATATAAATTAAATAACAGTAACACATATATCATATTTAATATATAATTTATAGAAATTATTCACAATATTAGAAATGGACTACCAATATAATACACATCTATATGTCTACATGGACGACATTGGTCGCACTATATGTCCACCAGGACTTGAGTTGAGTTCGGGCTAATTTGGAACAACCGGGTCTTCTAAAAGCCAATAATCTTAACATTAAATAATTAAATTATTCCTAGGGTTATGTCACGATTTGGCCTAGTTTTCTTAGTTAGTGCACACCTATAACTCGGCCTCCTCTACCATAGCTAGAACACTAGTTAAGGCACTCGACCACATTCTCAGTGCCAAAATTCTTGGTCATCTTGCACTCCGAAACTTAACCGCGACGAAGGCCGTCTATACTAAATATTTATGAAATTCTAGAAATCACACTTTAATTCAACTAAAAGGAATAAGTGCTATTTTGAAAATTTGGGAGGATGTTACGAATCTCCCTCCTTAGAG
>JANAVB010028060.1:0-58517 GCA_029216955.1 Iris pallida
TATAATATATATATATATATATATATATATATATATATATATATATATATATATATACATATATATATATATATATAATATAATATATTATATATATATATATTATTATATATATATATATATATATATGTTATGTATATATCTATATTATTATATATACTGTATATATATATATAATATATATATATATATATATATATATATATATATATATATATATATATATATATATATATATATTAAAACAAATAAAAACAAAACAAAACAAAAAAAACAACAAAAGGGGGGCTCGAACTCGGCCCGCTGAAACAGGGGGTGATGTCTCTGAGCGCCACTCAGCTAACCAGGGGCTCAGCTCGAGCTTGTTGTTAGGATTGGGGTTCACATAAAATATAAATCCAACCCAACAGTATAAACCCATTAACTAAAAGAAGAAAACCCGTTAACCTATTAACTCGTAGTTCTGTGTCTTCTTGTCCTGACAGTTAGGAAAACGAAGACACACGAGTCATGTGTCCAAGGCATGTACGACACACACGACACGAGTTTCTCGTGTCCGAGTCCACCATCAAACTCACCGACACGAAACGACCTATCTTTGTGAAAACGAGACACGGGTGTGAAGTAGATACAAAGGGACACGTACGTGTCCGGCGCGAGGAAGCTGTCGGGGGTGCTAGCGGCGGTTGTAGGCGTCGGGGTCGACGGAGGAAAGTGGCGCTAAGTTCGTCACGTCGTGGCGAACAATAGGTGGTGGTGGATCACGACGACGGTGGCTGTAGCGGTGGCGCTGGCAAGGGGCTAACTCCGGCGAGCTTGTCGGAGAAGAAAGGGGGCTAGGGCGGTGCTGGGGTGGTCGGGGTGGTGTTCTAGGCTAGGGTTCTGGTCGGGGAGCTTTTATAGGGTAGGAAGGTGGTGGAAAATTTGGGTTTTAGATTAGGGTTTAGGGTTAGGGTTTCGGTGGATTAGCCGAAGATGACGACGGAGAAAGGCGGTGGTCGGCGGTCGATTAGCAGAAACCTCCTTCCCAAATCTAGTTTTACACAAAGCCCCCACCGCCATACAGTTTGCAAAAACAAAATTGCAAAATACCCTCCCCCGCTATACTCTGTGCAAATAAAATTTACACCGACAAATTTGAGTATTACATGTTGTATTTAAAACATTTAAATATTTGCAAAAAGTAATTAAAACAATTTAATAAATTGTAAATTGATATTTTTAGCTTTAAAAATCATTTAAAAATTATTTAAAAATCCTAAAAAACTCCTAATAATTATAATAATTTATTTTAAGGATAAAAATGCTATTTAAAATAATAATTCCTTATTTAAAATAATTAAAAATATTTAGGGGTTTACAGATACGGGTGTACTTGCAGACAGAAACCTAGAAATAGATAGCAGTTGTATCATTTTTATTAATGGTAAAACTTTGTATTTTCTTTAAATATAAATGTTGTAAATGTTATAATTATCTTAGAAATGTGAATGAGCAATAAATGTTATTCTTTTTGTGATTTTGAGCATCTTGGCCGTGACAGCGTTCTACCGCCGACTCTGCGGCGTAGGCTGGCTTGGACACGTCTCGTATCCGAAAAACGGGTACGGGTCGTAACAGTTTTCTTTCTCAGTATCCTTGAAAAATTAATGAAACATACTTAGATCTTGGCTTCCAGTAGTACTCTAACTTTATGACTTCATCAGATGATTCCACTACTGATATCTGGACTTTTTCTATTGCGTCATCATTCTCCTCGTCCATGACACATCAATCCTATTTCTGCCTTGAGTTTCCAATCAATGAGACTTTATATAGGATGTATGAATACTTTTTCAGAGTTATTCAGAGCTATTGACAAGTTCTGCAAAGAAAGCCCTATTTACCCTAGTCGTTTACCTAGTTTACCAGACAATGCTGAATTTTCTAAATACTAGTCCAAATTGAACTAGGTGTTCTGAATTTCTGCAATAAAAGTTGTTTTATCCTACGACATCCCAAGTTCCATGTAAGATCAATGTTTAAAGTAGATGGTTAGGAGGTCATTGACTAATCTGGGCCGCTCCTTTCAGGTAGTGACTTTTTGTGGTTTACAAAAAGAAGGTTATATGAAAAAGAATTTTAATTTGGGGTCATGTAACAAGTTTGGTTTCTTCATATGTAAAAGATGATTCACCAAATACATGGCCATGTAGTGAATAGTAGCAGGAAGTTGGAATTGTCTAATACTGTAGATATCTTAGTATTTTCCCGCTTTAACCACCTTTTATTCAAAACAAAAAGCGTTTCTTGGTAAATCCAGTAATTATATGAATGCTGTTTTTTGTCTTATGTCTTATCACTCATTTCTCTTCGGCTGATGTTTGCATAACAATGTTGAGAAGAAGCGTTTACATTCTTTTGAAACTGCGTGCGAAAGAAAGATGATGCAGGTTTGCAACTGTTTTAGCTACACTTATATACAATTTAATTATGACGCAATTTAATATTTTTTCCTGAAAATTTCTTCAGAAACATAAAGAAGATGTAATTGTATGAAAGCAAATTGTTCCAATTTTGGACTATATAATTGAGAATTGGTCCTTGGCTTAACTAAAATGAGGAAAAGGATTTTGTAGCTTACCCCATAGAATTGCGCCAAAGGGCTTGTTATCAGTTACATTTTAAAATGTCAATTTCTCTCATTTCTAGTTAGTTGACGGGAACAAGTTACCTGGTAAAGTTTCTCCTTAAAATGACAAGAAAGGAATAAGAAAAGCGGACTGGTTAAGGATATGAACTTGTAGTATATGCTTAGAGATGGTTGTGCAAGACTAGTGCAAAATCTCGCTTTGCATTTGAAGTACACTGTTGTCTAGTAGGCTTATTAACCACTTCTTTGTTGCCTTCAAGACTAATCTTCTAAGTCATCCTGCTGTCAGTTATACTTTGCTGCCTTAGAAAGCACCACATTGTTGAGGTTTAACTTTGTGATTTAAGTTATCAGCGATATATATTTTCAATTTAAGGCATTAGTTCACCTCTAGTACTTTAGTTGCGAGGCTCTTCAGCTATTGTCAACTTGACGAATATCACTTATAAGGAGTGAACTGTACCATAATATGTTTAGGCAAATGTTAAAGGCCACCCCCTTTTTACTAAGGGCTACCAACTTAAAACTTAAAAAAAAAAATTACAAGTTTACCATTTTGAAAACACTAAGGGCCACCATTGTCACTTCCCGTTCCCAGAATACGTATTTTTAATACATGTACTGCTTTAATATATTTATTTAATATTTATCCTGTATTGTTCTGTAATTAAACCCCTTTAATTTTATGTTAATTAATTCCTGTAATTTTATTTCTGCATTTTATTTTTGCTTTTATACTCTGCTTTAGCTATGCTTTAGGTTCGGCTTGGATTGGATTAAGTATGTTGGTTCATCATGAACCGAAACAAACCCCCACCTACCACCACCCCTTCATTTAAAGCCCATCCCCTTTCTCTCTCTTCATCGCTTCTTCTTCCTCATAAACTCTTCCCCACCTACTCAGCCGCCAAGGCAAGTGCCAACTTGCTTCATGACGGAATCCCAGTTTTATTGTTCCATCATCTTCCTTATTTGATTCTAAGTCTCCTTAGTACTTGGCATTTTCGATTTCCATGGCTCATTTATTGTAGATCTAAGTTTAATGCATCTTCGGATTTCTTAAGTTTTGATCTAGTAATTTTGTTATTTGTCAAGTTTTGATGGTTCCATGTTGTAGAGAATTTCGTTCTACCCCATTTTGACCTACGGAAGTTCAGTTTTGGGCTTGGAATGAAGGAATTAGGGAGCTCGGACGCAATGGCTTCCCATGGTTCTCCTTCTCAGAAAGTAGAGAAGAAGAACAGTGCTTGACCACATGAGTTTTCATGCGGCAAGTCTCCCTTGGCCGCATGGGCTTAGTTAGCCGCATAGGCTTAGTTAGCCATAGGCTTAGTTAGCCGCATGGGCTTAGTCAGCCGCATGAGACTTATCTGCCGCATGAGTTTTTAGCTAGCCACATATGCGTTCAGTCCCACAGCCGCATGGCACTGATCATTCTCAGCCGCACGGCGCTGCATGACTTCTCAGCCGCATATAGGCTTGCACCTATTCAGCCGCATGAATTTCCTCTGGCCGCAGGGGCGCAAGTCATCCGTAGCCGCATGAGATATTTCTCAGCTGCATGAGCGCACGTTGCTTGCAGCCGCATGAATTTGAAACTCGAGCCGCATGAGGCCAGTAATCTGCAGCCGCATGAACTCCCATTATATCTTAGTCGCATAAAGCTTATTTGCATCCAGCCGCATAGGCTTGTTCTTCGAGCCTCATATGAATTGTTATTCCCAGACCGCATAGATGGAGCCCGACTTGCCTAGCCGTATAAATAGGCATCTGCCTATGGCTGCCCATAATGTCCTGTTGGCTAATTCTGTCCCGAATTGGCATTAATTAAAAATAAATTATTGATTGACATTTATTACCATTGATTGATTGACTTGGCATTTATTAACATTAATTATTGTCTTGACATTAATAAACAGGAATTGTTATCTTGATGTAGCAAATTGATCATGCGTTCCTAATTGGAACTAAGAGGCTGACTCGTCGTCTTATTGAATTGAATAAATGAGACACGTTCATATTAATTATGAACTATTGTAATCGACTGGCTGATCCCGAATATTGGCATACAGGCACATGCAGGCTTCAATTTATTTATTTATCTTACCAAAGCAGCATGTGTACTTTATGGTTAAGGCATGATTATTCCGTGGTTAGTTTTGATTGTTGCATTACGCTATGTAAGACCTACAACCTAACGGCACGGGTATCGTTGTAGAGTTGTGTATATCGTACTACCATACGAAAGTACTCATTCTGAATGATCATGATCCACGGCATGGGACTTCACTCAACGTAGAGACTATTAAGTTAAGTAAAATAATGATTGCATGGAGAGAATGGATTCCCGAGTTCTTATATGGCAGCTCTCTTGGGACTATTAAGTGCCCGACAGGTCGGCTGGTTTCCACAGATACTGCAAATCTGCCACACGGGCAGGGAGCGGTATCTGCTTATATTATTTATTGTATATTGTATATTGACGACGGGTGTCCCGCTGGGACTCATCTAATTCATGATTGGCGCAATTGATTGATTGGATAGACTAGCCTTGCTTGCACATAGTAAGAACTGAGGAATCCTCTATTGCATAATTCCACGATAACTTGGAACTCACAGTAGCAAGCCGTAGTAGTTGCATGGACGTTTAAATTGATTTGTTTGTGTACTGTACCTACTCTGTTACCTAACTGAGATGATCAGAATGTCAGGACATGACGGGCCAACTTCTGTCCTTGTTTGGTTGGGAGGTTGGTTCGAAGTGTCGTGATGTTATGTGAATCCTAGTAGATAGCAGAGATCTATTATCATAGTCTCTTATTACTGGCTTCATTCTTCATATCGTGCTCCCTTGCGGTACTTGCTATTTAGAGGTCTAACCTCTCTGGTTTTGCATGGCCAGATTTAGCGCCGGTCCCCGAGGATCCAGCTTACTTCTACCTCCAAGATGGTCAATACTAGAGGGATGATCGCAGGAGGACTCGAGTGGGTTCCTTACTTCTCCGCTCGTTTTTGTTAAATACTTTATTACTTTACCGTTTGGCACCGACATGTTAGTCGGATTGTCTTGTACCTACTTTTGCATAATTGTAACTAAGTCAGGCTGCAGCTGATAACAATTGTGTATACTTACTACATCATCTGGCTGTGTTTTATAGAGCCAGATATCAAGAACATTTTGACTGAGCATTTGGGATGCCTTACTGCTTTATCTCACATGTTCTCTATTTCTGTTTCTTGTTTGAATGATTGAGACAAAAGATGTGAAGTGACATTGATCCTTCGTGTCCGGTCATTTGATTGTTCTCTTGTCCCTTTTCTTAGGGGCACTTCGTCCACACCTGTCAGAGCTGGACAGTAACAACATGGACAGCATGGACAACATGACCAGTTTGATCAGCAACAAGGGCCAGTACTACCTCAAGAGACTATCCAGGAAGAAATAATAGTAGAAGCAGCTGGATCGCAGTATCCGGAGGTTCCACCACCACCAACAGTTCCACCTACCCCCGTGGAAGTGGACACACCGGCCCTTCTGGAAATCATGAGAGAAATGATGGTCACTCAGCAACACCAGATGTTAGCCCAGCAGCGCATGCATGCTCAGTTGCAGGAGCAGAATGTACTACTCAACCATGGGTTGCAGACAGCTTTGGAAAGAGGGGCAAGGCCAGATTCAGGAGCATCAACCAGATTTTGCAAGTTCAACCCCCGCCGTTTCGAGGGCACGGAGGATGCCATCTCAGCAGATGCATGGCTTAAGGATATTGAGGCTATTTTGACAGCGGCCAAGGTACCGGCAGAAGAACGTGTGGATCAGGTGAAGTTGCTACATCAGGATCTCGCACGCGATTGGTGGGAATCAGAGGAGGTAGGTATCAGACGTCCTGTTGCTTGGGATGATTTCACAGCAAGGTTCAAGACAAAGTACTATGGAGTTGTGGCGCAGTTTGAGCTACAACAGAAGTTTATCAACCTCAAGCAGGCCGGCAAGACAGTAGATGCTTATGCAGCGGAGTTCTGCAGATTGAGAAGGTTCACCCCAGAGATGGTAGCAATGGAGAGCCAGAGGACTATGAGATTTAAGCAAGGGTTTCACCTTGAGCTCTTGCAATTGATAGAGGGGCACAATTACCAGACTTTTGATGAGGTATTGACGGCAACCCGAAGGCATGAGATCACCATTCAGAGGATTACAGCAAGGACTGGAGGTCAGAAGAGATCTCACAGTCAGATTGAAGGAGGAGGGAGGGCAGCGCCCCGAACAACAGCACCATCCCTTGGCATTCGCATTCACGATGTGGCAATGCGAGGGCCAGCACCCCCACCCAGGCAGCAGCAATAGCAACAGAGGAAGAATCAGCAACCCCCCAGCGGGCTGCACTTATTGTGGGAAGGTAGGGCACACTAGAGATGTGTGTCGGGCATTGAACGGACTGTGTTTGATATATGGAAATCCAGATCATCGGGTTACCACCTGTCCCATGAATTCGAGGTCAGGAGGACCCATACAACAGTTTTCTGCTCTGCCAGCACCAGGGGCAGGCCAGTATCGAGGACCAGCAGTGGCAGTGAGACCATTGGCCCAGCGTCCGTTGATGCCACAGGCTCAGATGTTTCGACAGCAGGGACCGCCGATGCAGCAACACTGTCACGCCCCAGAACCAGAATACTGGAGAGCGGGGGCAGACATATCCAGCTACGTATAACGGAATGGGATCCACACCGCTATACGGTCACGGCTGTCTAGATATGTGAGGGTTTCACTACAATCCATCAGTCTCTTAAGGTCATAAAATAGCTTATTGTCTCAATCTCAACCAACTAATAATAATCACAAGATATCAGATCACCAAATATACAATTGTAAGGCGTCCCAAACATTACATATCCAGATGATCATGAAGCTAGTCGTACAAAATGTAAGGACTAGCAAGAGTTTAAGTCATACATGATCAACCTCGAGTTGCCAATCATGTTTACAGCCCGTAGGCAGACAGTAAATAAAGTTGCAAACGAGCTAACACTTGTTCGGCGGCTAAACGCCTCAAAAGAATAATTTTATAATAGAGTGGGAGAGCAAAAATAGACCCACTCGTTGCTCTGGTTACGCCTGGTGACCACCATCGGGCTGAAATGCAGGGAGATCCTTTGGTGCTGCTCCGGTATCTGGCCATACAAAACCAGCTGGGTCAGACCCCAGAAAGAGCAAGTGCCACAAAGGAGGCTTCACTTAAGAACTAAAACCAGCAATTAGCACAATAGTATAATTACATAATAAAAGGTAGTAGTTTAAGAAAGAAGAAAAACATGATGGGTAATTATAAAAGACAATCTTGTATAGGATCACTAAAAGACAGGACATATGGAAAGAAAGCATGACAGGATGATATATGATGAGATAACCATGGGACTATTCAGGTAGCCAGGTTACAACCCGTAAACCAAACAAGGACCGGGGTTGTAACCCTTCGTCTGAACGGAACTTGGTTACTCTCACCATTTATCGGCATAATAAATATAAGAAATCAGGTCAAGTAACATTCTGGAGTGACAATCATTATAGTGACAACCTGGAGTGACAATCATTCAATCATTCTGGTACAATCTTATAATTAATCAATTCTAGACAATACTATACTGGACTAGACTCCATCCAAGCAATCACGGCCAATCATTGCCTACGGCTTTCTACATTAACTAACTAGGTTATCACAGTCCTAGTTACTAGCAAGATGTAATGAGATTATTCCACAGCCACAAGCCCTGCAGACCATCCAGGTTATCCAGGCAATCATTATAGTAACAATCTGGAGAGTACGATATATTAGAGAGAGAATAGAGTTCAATCATTAAGGTGACAATGGAGTTCAACCATTAAAGTAACAATCTGGAGTGCCCCACATGACAGTGGGCTGGAAATGTGCCCTACTCGTCGACAGGCTACAAGTCCAAACATTTGCGGCCGGGATAACGGGATTGCCTGTAACTGGGGAACATCTCTTCATGTCTAGTGAATTATACTAGTCATTAACCTTAGTCCATTTCAGTAGGTACTCCTGACCGTGGTACTCAGGAGTCCCTGTCCTAGACATGATGCAAGACAGGACTGGTCATTTGTACAAGCACAATCGCCCACGGTGTCCAGGATGTTCATTCTGTCAGGTCATGTCATGTCAGGTAGCCGTCGCAACAGCTTATCAAGATATAACATGTCAGGTTAACAGGTCAAGTGTACTAGTCAAGAGTGCGCCACGACGGGCCACTATCAGGTCATGTCAGGTTACTCATGTCAGGAGTGCACCACTACGGGTCACTATTAGGTCGTGCTCAATTATCAATTCCAAGCATAATAAATGAATTCATGGTTATCAAATTCGTGACAAAAGGCGTAAAATATCTAATAAAATATCCATATACAGGGCTATAGAAGAGTCATGCTTAAGGAAAATAAAACCAATCCTGACACGCTGACATAAGGTTAAGTCAGCCAAAGGCCGTACGCTCAGTGCAAGCTACGCTCAGGCCAGCGTACACCCTGCTCGCTTAAGCTAGCGTACCAAGGCACGCGTACGCTCAAGCTACAGGTCAGCGTACGCTCAAGCTAGCGTACCAAAGGGTCCATACACTTCCAATGGGAAGCGTACGCAAGGGTCAGCGTACACAAGGGCACGCTCAAGCTACAGGTCAGCGTACGCTCAAGCTAGCGTACCAAAGGGTCCATACACTTCTAATGGAAAGCGTACGCAAGGGTCAGCGTACACAAGGGCACGCTCAAGCTACAGGTCAGCGTACGCTCAAGCTAGCGTACGAAAAGACACGCTGCCAATAGACAGCGTATCGAGGCTAGCGTACGCATGCTAAAGAGTAGCGTACACAAGTCAGCGTACGCTCGCTAAAGAGCAGCGTACACAAGGCAGCGTACGCTCACTAAAGAGCAGCGTACACAAGGCAGCGTACGCTCACTAAAGAGCAGCGTACACAAGGCAGCGTAAGCTAAAAAGCTAGCACACTGTTCACTGTCTTCTCCAAATGGCAAGAACAGCAAGAACTCCAAGGATGGAACCCAAAACTCCAAATGCTCATAACTTGGTCAAAACAAGTCCAAAACCAACTTTACAAAGGTCAAAATCGAGTAGAATGAAATTTTCTACAACATGGAACCATCAAAACTTGAAAACAAGGAAGTTTAATAGATCAAAACCACAAAAATCCGAAAAGAACTAATTTCTAGATCTACAAGAATTAAAGCCTCAAAATAGAAAATGACAAGTTCTAATGTGGTTTAGAATCATGAGGAGAAGCTAATGAAACCATCAAAAGGAGTTCTCTTATGGAAGCAAGTTTCATTTGCCTATGGTGTTCTTGGTTGGTGGAGAAGAGTAATGGTGGAGGAAGGAGAAGTAATGATAATTATGGAGGAGAGAGAAGGTTGGTGGGGATAATAAAGAGGGGGTTGCGGTGGAAATGAAGGAGAAGCATAGGCTAAGGTGTTCTACCCTTGGCCCATGATGAACCAAGCATTGGGCCGGCCGAACCAAGCCAACCCAAACCGAGAGTTTAAACCAAGCCGAGAGCTAAACAAGGAATCATGCAATACAGAATAAAATACGTATACGTATCCCAAAATACGTAATACGAACACAGGCACTACAAACACCAGCATAGACCACCCCAGCATCATCAAGGCAGGGGCCAGCAGCAGCACCAGGCTAGGCCACAGCATGGGAACCAGCAAGGAGGTCGAGGGCAGGCATTTACACTGTCCTTGGAGGAGGCATTAGCATCGGGAGATATTGTGGCAGGTAACATTCTCGTCTCCTCATATACCGTTGTAGCATTGTTTGATTCGGGAGCATCACACTCATTTATATCTGCACAATTTGCGACACGGCTAGGAATGGAGTTCGAGGCTTTGCCAGGGAGGTTGAATATACTCACTGGCAATGGGCTCGTAGGAGTTAGTAGAGTTATTCTAGCGTGTAGTATTGTAGTTTGTGGGCATTCCTTACCCGCCCGGTTGATAGAATTTCCTGTTGGAAATTTCGACGTTATCTTAGGCATGGACTGGCTGAAAGACTGTCATGCGATAATAGATTGTCGTAGAGGGAGTGTATCTTTTGATATTCCAGGCATAAAGCAGTTCACCTTAGTCAGATCAGTGGTGACTCAACAAGAGCAGGGAGTAGTAACAGCAATGGAAGAAGTTCAAGTCCCGAAGGTAGTTGAAGAATTTCTAGACATATTTTTCGAAGAACTTCCCGGTCTACCACCAGTTAGAGATATTGAGTTCAGTATAGAATTAGCACCTGGAACTAAACCGATATCAGATCGAGTTTACAGAATGGCGGATTCAGAACAGGCCAAGGTATATCAGCACATAGAGGAACTGAAGGAGAAGAAGTTCATCCAAGCTAGCATATCACCATAGGCAGCACCAGTGGTACTTGTGGAGAAGAAGGATGGGTCATCCAGATTGTGTATCGATTACAGGAAGCTTAACGCGGCAACAGTAAAGAACAAGTACCCACTACCAAGGATCGACGACTTGTTTGATCAATTGAGCAGAGCTAGAGTTTTCTCCAAGATAGATCTTCGTTCTGGGTATCATCAAGTAAGGGTTCGAAAGGAGGATATTTCCAAGACAGCGTTCAGGTCGAAGTATGGGCATTACGAATTCTTAGTAATGCCGTTTGGTTTGACCAATGCTCCAGCAATATTTATGGACTTGATGAACCACATCTTTATGCCATACTTAGATCAGTTTGTCGTTGTGTTTCTTGACAACATTCTCGTATACTCTTCCAGTGAAGAGGAGCATGAAGACCACCTCAGGAAAGTGTTGCAGGTTCTGAGAGGAAACCAGTTGTATGCCAAGCTCAGTAAGTATGAGTTCTGGATGGACCACATTTCATTTTTGGGTCACATCATATCAGGAGCTGGAGTAGCAGTAGATTCCAAGAAGTTAGAAGCAGTAGAGAGTTGGCCAGTACTCAAGACCGTAGCTGATGTGCGGAGTTTCTTAGGATTGGCAGGATATTACAGGAGGTTTGTATCAGATTTTGTAAGACTTTCAGCACCCATGACCTGCTTGAACCGGAAGGATGTACCATTCGTCTGGTCGGCAGAATGTCAGACATTATTTGAGAATCTGAAGCAGAAATTGATATCAGCACCCATTCTTACATTGCCAGTTGGACCCGGAGGTTTTACAGTATATTATGATGTGTCAGGTAAAGGACTTGGATGTGTCCTCATGCAACATGGGAAGGTGATAGCATACGCATCTAGGCAATTTCGAGACCACGAGAAGAATTACCCAACTCATGATTTGGAGTTGGCAGCAGTAGTATTTGCTTTGAAGCTGTGGAGGCATTACTTATATGGTGACCGAGTGGATACACGGACCATAAAAGTCTGAAGTACATCTTTACTCAGAAGGAGCTGAATATGAGACAGAGAAGTTGGTTGGAGTTGATCAAGGATTATGACATGGAGCTTCAGTATCATCCAGGCAAGGCTAATGTGGTAGCAGACGCTCTCAGCAGGAGATGCGGCACATTTATGTTGACAACCCACAAGCATATTTTAAAAGACCTTCAGGAGATGGGTATCGAAGTTATACTTCCTAGTGATGTAGGAGTTCTAACAAATCTATAAGTTCAATCTGACTTGGTAGACAGGATCAAGGCAGCTCAGGCACAGGACCCAAGGATTCAGAAGCTTAGAGCAGAATGTGAGTCAGGGCTCAGGAAGGAGATGCAAATTCATGAAGATGGTACACTTAGGTTTGGATCACGCCTATGTGTGCCTAGTGGAGATATTAGACAGGAAGTTATGGCAGAAGCTCACAGTTCTCAGTATTCTATACACCCTAGAAGGACCAAGATGTACCAAGATATCAAGCAGCACTTCTGGTGGAATGGAATGAAGAGGGAGATAGCTAGATTTGTTTCCCGTTGCTTGGTATGTCAGCAAGTGAAGGCAGAACAGCAGAGGCCAACTGGGTTATTGCAACCGCTTCCTATTTCGGAATAGAAGTGGGAACACATTATAATGGACTTTGTGACCGGTTTACCGAGGTCACCAAGTGGTAAAGATGTTATTTGGGTGATAGTGGACCGGCTTTTAAAGGTAGCACACTTTCTTCCTTTCAGGGTAGGGCAATCTACAGAAAAGTTGGCAGAGTTATATATGCAACAGATAGTCAGGCAGCATAGAGTCCCTGTCAGTATTGTGTCAGACAGAAATACCCGTTTCATATCACATTTCTGGAAGAGCTTACATCATAGTCTGGGCACCAAGTTATGATTTAGCATGGCTTACCATCCACAGACGGACGGACAATCAGAAAGGACAATTCAGACTTTAGAAGTTATTTTGCGAGCTTGCACCCTAGATTTTGGAGGATCTTGGGAGAGCCACCTGCACTTAGTTGAGTTTTCATATAACAACAGTTATCAAGCCAGTATCCAGATGGCGTCATTCGAAGCCCTATATGGTAAGAAGTGTAGGTCGCCACTAGCATGGGATGATATCGGGGAGAGGAAGATGCTAGGCCCAGAAATGATTGTTCAGACAATTGAATTGGTTCAGGTAATTAGAGAGCGACTTCGAGTTACGCAAGATCGGCATCGTCACTGGGCGGACCAGCATCGCAGGTCGCTAGAGTTTTCTGTTGGGGACCACGTATTCTTGCGGATCTTACCTACCCGTGGGGTTATTAGATTTGGCGTTCGCGGGAAGTTGAGTCCGCGATACGTGGGCCCATTTGCTATCCTTGATAGGATATACGATGTTGCTTATCGTTTATCTCTTCTACCTTTGTTACGAGAGGTGCATGACGTGTTTCATGTATCTCAGTTGCGAAGGTATGTATCGGACCCAAGCCATATCCTTGATCATTCT
The DNA here is from genome assembly GCA_029216955.1 of Iris pallida. NCBI lineage: Eukaryota > Viridiplantae > Streptophyta > Magnoliopsida > Asparagales > Iridaceae > Iris > Iris pallida. The sequence goes on from JANAVB010028060.1 coordinate 13,541, forward strand.
GAGCTGGTTGTTGGTACCAACCTGTCTTACGAGGAGCAGCATGTGTCCATCTTAGACCGAAGAGACAAGATACTCAAGAACCGAACAATTAGCCTTGTCCGGATTGCTTGGGGTCATCACTCATTAGGAGAGTCTACGTGGAAATATGAGGATGATATCCGATCACGGTATCCATATTTGTTTGACTCACAAGGTATATTCCTTTCCGTGTACCTTGATTGTCTTAACCCCTCATGCTTGTCACCCTATGCGTAGAACTACTAGATATCGTAGATTGTTAATATAGATATGTTATCTGTTAGTTAGCATTGAAGAATGATTGCTTGCTCAAGTTTCTTGTACCTAGATTAGCTTAGTTTTGATATTCCTATCCTGCTTGGATTTGGAATTCCGAGGACGAAATTTTTTTAAAGGAGGGTAGAGATGTCACTTTCCGTTCCCAGAATACGTATTTTTAATACATGTACTGCTTTAATATATTTATTTAATATTTATTCTGTAATGTTCTGTAATTAAACCCCTTTAATTTTGTGTTAATTAATTTCCTGCAATTTTATTTCTGTATTTTATTTCCTGCTTTTATACTCTGCTTTTGCTATGCTTTGGGTTCGGCTTGGATTGGATTAAGTATATTGGTTCATCATGAACCGAAATAAATCCCCACCTACCACCACCCCTTCATTTAAAGCCCATCCCCTTTTTCTCTCTTCATCGCTTCTTCTTCCTCATAAACTCTTCCCCACCTACTCAGCCACCAAGGCAAGTGCCAACTTGCTTCATGATGGAATCCCAGTTTTATTGTTCCATCATCTTCCTTATTTGATTCTAAGTCTCCTTAGTACTTGGCATTTTCGATTTCCATGGCTCATTTATTGTAGATCTAAGTTTAATGCATCTTCGAATTTCTTAAGTTTTGATCTAGTAGTTTTGTTATTTGTCAAGTTTTGATGGTTCCATGTTGTAGAAAATTTCGTTCTACCCTATTTTGACCTATGGAAGTTCAGTTTTGGGCTTGGAATGAAGGAATTAGGGAGCTCGGAAGCAATGGCTTCCCATGGTTCTCCTTCTCAGAAAGTGGAGAAGAAGAACAGTACTTGACCACATGAGTTTTCATGCGGCAAGTCTCCCTTGGTCGTATGGGCTTAGTTAGCCGCATGGGCTTAGTTAGCCACATGGGCTTAATCAGCCGCATGAGACTTATCTGTCGCATGAGTTTTTAGCTAGCCGCATATGCGTTTAGTCCCACAGCCGTATGACACTGATCATTCTCAGGCGCATGGCGCTGCATGACTTCTCAGCCGTATATAGGCTTGCACCTATTCAGCCGCATGAATTTTCTCTGGCGGCTGGGGCGCAAGTCATCCGTAGCCGCATGAGATATTTCTCAGCCGCATGAGCGCACGTTGCTTGCAGCCGCATGAATTCGAAACCCGAGCCGCATGAGGCCAGTCATCCGCAGCCGCATGAACTCCCATTGTATCTTAGCCGCATAAAGCTTATTTGCATCCAGCCGCATAGGCTTGTTCTTCGAGCCTCATATGAATTGTTATTCCCAGACCGCATAGATGGAGCCCGACTTGCCTAGCCGCATAAATAGGCATCTGCCTATGGCTGTCCATAATGTCCTATTGGCTAATTCTGTCCCGAGTTAGCATTAATTAAACATAATTTGTTTATTGACATTTATTACCATTGATTGATTGACTTGGTATTTATTAACATTAATTATTGTCTTGACATTAATAAACAGGAATTGTTATCTTGATGTAGCAAATTGATCATGCGTTTCTAATTAGAACAAAGAGGCTGACTAGTCGTCTTATTGAATTGAATAAATGAGACACGTTCATATTAATTATGAACTATTGTAATCGACTGGCTGATCCCGAATATTGGCATACAGGCACATGCAGGCTTCAATTTATTTATTTATCTTACCAAAGCAGCATGTGTACTTTATGGTCAAGGCATGATTATTCCGTAGTTAGTTTTGATTGTTGCATTACGCTATGTAAGACCTACAACCTAACCACACGGGTATCGTTGTAGAGTTGTGCATATCGTACCACCGGACGAAAGTACTCATTCTGAATGACCATGATCTACGGCATGGGACTTCACTCAACGTAGAGACTATTAAGTTAAGTAAAATAATGATTGCATGGAGAGAATGGATTTCCGAGTTCTTACATGGCAGCTCTCTTAGGACTATTAAGTGCCCGACAGATCGGCTGGTTCCCACAGATACTGCAAATCTGCCACACGGGCAGGGAGCGGTATCTGCTTATATTATTTATTGTATATTGTATATTGACGACGGGCGTCCCGATGGGACTCATCTAATTCATGATTGACGCAATTGATTGATTGGATAGACTAGCCTTGCTTGCACATAGTCAGAACTGAGGAATCCTCTATTGCATAATTCCACGATAACTTAAAACTCACAGTATCAAGCCGTAGTAGTTGCATGGCCGTTTAAATTGATTTGTTTGTGTACTGTACCTACTCTGTTACCTAACTGAGATGATCAGAATGTCAGGACATGACGGGCCAACTTCTGTCCTTGTTTGGTTGGGAGGTTGGTTCGAAGTGTCGTGATGTTATGTGAATCCTAGTAGATAGCAGAGATCTATTATCATATTCTCTTATTACTGGCTTCATTCCTCATATCGTGCTCCCTTGCGGTACTTGCTATTTAGAGGTCTAACCTCTCTGGTTTTACATGGCCAGATTTAGCGCCGGTCCTCGAGGATCCAGCTTACTTCTACCTCCAAGATGGTTAATACTAGAGGGATGATCGCAGGAGGACTCGAGTGGGTTCCTTACTTCCCCGCTCGTTTTTGTTAAATACTTTATTACTTTGCCGTTTGGCACCGACATATTAGTGGATTGTCTTGTACCTACTTTTGCATAATTGTAACTAAGTCAGGCTGCAGCTGATAACAATTGTGTATACTTACTACATCATCTGGCTGTGTTTTATAGAGCCAGATATCAAGAATATTTTGACTGAGCGTTTGGGACGCCTTACTTCTTTATCTCACATGTTCTCTATTTCTGTTTCTTGTTTGAATGATTGAGACAATAGATGTGAAGTGACCATAGTGAGACTCTTATGTAGTATGCACCCCCTCGTCTTATTAGACAGCATTGATCGTATTATACAGTATTCATCTACCCGTAATACGTAGCTGGCTGAGTCATTCCCCCGCTCTCCAGTATTCTGGTTCTGGGGCGTGACAACCATGCTCCTGTCAATCTAGGACTGTATGGCTTGCCTGCAGTCTTCGATTGATAATCTTTTTTTACCTATAGTGACTGCAGGGCTTGCCTGCAGTCCGCCTTCCCCGCGAAAACTAAATGTAATAAAATAGAGCAAACAATCGGTAGACTTTTTCTTTGGTCACAGCTGCGCTCTCTTCTCCCATTGCGGCCCCCTCTCTGGCTCCATTTTTGCTGCTCTTCAGCTCATTTGTTCAAAGAGGTGTTTATAACGTGCCTGTAACTAAAATGGTGAACATGCATGTATGTAATGCCATTCAAATTAGTCCATGTCTTTTAAGTTATAAATAGCAATATAGCATGCACTGCTTAATTACTTGAACAAATTAATTTGAGTAAGCATATTAATTAATTACCATGGGTTCTCTGTGACCAAAATGGCTCCAGCCCTCGTCGTCCCCTCAGAGCCAACTCTCTCCGGCAATCTCCGCTATCCAGGACGCTCGTGACGTACTATCCTGTTGCCGGCCGAATTATTTTGGTCGACGGTAGGCTGCACATCGCGTGCACCGGGGAAGGCGTCGTGTTCGTCGAGGACCAACTCATGCCCGTTCTTCCGCCAGGAACTGACGAAGGGGGGCTACGACGGAGGGAGGGAGCACGAGCCCGTCGGCCGCCGAGCTCCTCCCCGAAGCAGTTCCTCCGCGCGAGCACGAGCCCGTCGGCGCTGAGCTCCTCCCCAAAGCAGTCCTCCTCCAAAGTCCTCTTGGTGGTCCTTAGTAAACTTGTGAACTTTAGGTTGCTCTTAGTAAGAAAATTACAAAGATATGGTTTTCCTTAGTAGATAGGTTGCCTTAGTAAAAAAGGGGGGACTTTAACATTTGCATATGTTTATTGGCCAGGAAACAAGAAATGATGTGAAATGTATACAAGACGAGCAGTGGCCTCTTCTTATGCTAACCACCAGTTGAAACCCCCAGATACATATTTAAGTTGATGTGTTGCAGTGACCTCTTCTTATGCTACGCTTCATGTTATTTCCACCATTTCTTGTACTGATAGAATAATTATTAGTTTTATGCTTCTTTTTTTCCTTTTGCTTTAGGGTTTCCCTTTCTTGCGAAGAAACATGATGATCTTATTACATTTTGACATGTGCGGCACACTATCTTCTTTCCTCGAAGAGTCGTGCAAGTCTTCCCCCAACGCTTAGCTAGATTGCTAAGACAATATTGAGAATATTGTGGAGCAAAAGAGAGAGAGAGTGAAAGATTAAAACTTTACTATACTAGAAAATGCTACAACTTTGGGTGGTGAGGAACAAATGAGCCTCCCACTTATTTATAATAGCTCATAGAGCTTTACATCAAAACTTCTGGAAGGAATATTCCAGAGATTATTCTTCCTATCATACTGGAATCGGCATATTTCAGGATTATTCGCTAAAGAAAATAAAAAAAAACTTCATGGGCCATCCAGAAGGATCTTAGGCCATCTAGAATGATCTTGGGCCTTCCAGAGAAATCCACCATCTTCTAGAAGTTCCGTCATCTTCTAGAATGTTCCAGAAGCTTTTCGCATAACCCCGGTCTGTGGAGAGTTATGTAAATCAGCCTCGGTGGGACGCAAACTTTTGTGCGTGACATTCTCCCTCACCTATTTCGTCGACGTCCTCATCGACGGGTGCAGCAAGTCTTGGAACGACGTCCACCCTCGTAGGCATGGTCGCTGCTCATCGTTCCTTCTTTGTGCAACTCTTACGGCGCTTCCATTTGCCCATCTTCTCCTCAAGTTCGGAAGCAAATTTGTTCGTCGCACCAACTCTGGCCTCGGTATGTTCCCTCTTCGGCACAGGACAAATTTCATGCGAGCTATCGAGTCGTCGATCCCCATGTTTCGTGCCTGCACATGGTTCTGCACACCTCCGTGCATGCGAGTTCCCTTGCAAGCCTCTCGACCCGAATGTCCCCTACGAGCTTTGAGCAACTCCTTGTGCGAGTTACTTTGCCTCGTCGCTTCTGCCTCCCCGCAGCTTGCGACACGCTTATCTGCACTCGTGCACAACCCGGTAGCACGGTCCACCTCCCTCCGCGGAAGTGGTTCCTCGGGGCGCCCCATTGCAACACCCTTGGTCTCTCAAGAAATGCCTTCCTCCTCGATGCCATCATTCTTCTCGAGCACCGCTAGGTATGTCGTCCCCCTTTTTCTACCCTTCTTGAGCTGAGTAGCGGAGATAGCTTTCCCCTTCGAAGGCTTGTCTCGTGCACCTTTTACCATTTGCGATAAGCCTTCCTCCATGAAGCCGACAACTCCCAAATATGTGGCATCGGAATCGCCTTAGCCGCGATAAGGAAATCCATGCCCAGTATCATCTTGAAGTCATCCAGCGATGTAACAGTAAAATTGGCAACACCTGACCAATTTTTCACAACTATGCAGTCCTCCTTGGCTACCCCTGCACGGTAGGGGTGAGCAAATACCGACCGCTACCGAAAAATCGACCGAATACCGAGTAAAAATATCCCGAAAAATTGAACCAAAATTATATACCGATACCGAATTATCGAACCGATTAAAATATGGTATAATGGTAGTGGTATCGGTTTGAGTGTAATACCATACCAAAAATACCGAACCGATTATATATATATATATATATATATATATATATATATATATATATATATATATATATATATATATATATATATATCTTAGAATGTTGTTCGTGATTAATTTTATGTTACTCTTTTTCATTTTTATCTTTGTTGTTGAGAATTAGTTTGTTAGAACTTACAATGGATTTTGGTGGACTTGAAGTTATGTTAAGAACGCTAAGAATTGAGTTTTTTTTTATCTTTTGAGCTTATTTTTTTTTCCATATAATTTTGAAGTAAATTTTGGTGTACTTAAACTTATATTGAGGATTAATCATAGTGATTGTGTTTGATCTTTTAAGCTCTTTTTAGGTATTTGCGACTTGTTACATATTATTCTAATAAAATTGATTAATTGCTTGCATGGTAGAGGCTTGGCTTTGAAATTTAATGCTTCCAAAAAAAGTTTTAAATTTTTTTTCTAGGTTAAGAGGTTCATAATAAGTGTGTTGATTGAAGCAATATTCATATTCTCTGCGTTATCGTTGATGTGCAACGTCTTGAAGTATCGCTCCACGTGTTACGTATTTTGGAATACGTGTACGTATTTATTCTTGTATTGCATGATCCCTGGCTTAGTTTTATTCCCGACTTGGTTTATTTCTTGGTTTGGGTTGGCTTGGTTCGGTTTGGGATTGCTTTTGGTTCATCATGGACCAAAGGATGAACCCCCTACCTACCACCACCACTACCATTTATTAACCCATTCTTCTTTCTCTTTCTTCATTAACCTCTTCTTCTTTCCTCCATTATTTCTTTACCTACCAGAGAGAGAGAGAGAGATCTAGGCAAGTGCAACTTGCTTCATGGAGGAACTCCAATTTATTGCTTCATTCTCTTCCTTATAGCATTTTAACTTACTTTAGTACTTGGCATTTCCACTTTCCATGGCTAGATTCTTGTAGATCTAAGTTTACCTTATTTTTGGGTTTCTTGGGTTTTGATCTGTTTAATCTTGTTATTTCTGAGTTGTGATGGTTCCATGTTGTAGAGAATTTCTTTCTACCCCATTTTGACCTATGGAAGTTCGGATTTGGGCTCCGGATGATGGAGTTATGTAGCTTGAGAACTTGGCTCCCATGGCGTTCTTCTTCTCGGAATTTTGGAGAAGATAAACTGTGCTTGACTTGACCGCATGAATATTTCATGCGGCAAGTGATTCCCCTAGCCGCATGAATTATCCTGGTCGCATGAGCCCCCTTAGCCGCATAGGCTTCGGCATAAATCCGAGCCGCATGGAACTCAGTCCATTCCTAGCCGCATGAGAATCCACTTCTCTGCCGCATGAATGCTATGACTTAGTCGCATGCGCCCCTCCCCCTTCCTGGCCGCATATACCTGATTGATGGCGCAGACACATATGCTTGTGATCATTTAGCCGTATGAGGACCCCGCTTCTTTCAGCCGCATGAATACTCTGACTTAGTCTCATGCGCCCTCTCTTCCCCTGGCCGCATGAGGACTGATATTCTTAGCCGCATAGGCGCATGACCCCGCTAACCGCATAAGCGCATGGCTAAGCTCCTGTCCCTATCGTATGGATTCTCTCCTTGGCCGCATGCGCCTGACCCTATTCAGCCGCATGGACCCAATTTATTTCAGCCGCATGGACCCAATTCATATCAGTCGCATGCGCCTGACCCTATTCAGCCGCATGGGCTGCTCTCCTCCCAGCCGCATGAGATTATTCCTGAACCGCATGACTCTCCTATAGCTCTGTACTATTATTTTACTATTATTTTTGCCCATGCTTTGGAACTCCTATGGTATATTTTATGCCCATTTTATATCCTTACGCCTTTTTCCCGAACTTGATAATCCCAATTTGATTGACATGATTGAAATAACAATTGTACCTAGCATGATGTGACCAAGAACTGACATGCTTGATAGTGGCCCGTCGTGGTGCACTCCTGACATGATAACTTGACCTGATAACTTGACCTGCTATGCATGACACGGTAGTGACCCGTAGTGGTGCACTCTTGACAAGTACCCTGACATGCTTGATAGTGGCCCGTCGTGGCGCACTCTTGATAAGTAATAATAATGATAGTGGCCCGTCGTGGCGCACTCTTGATAATTCAATTCATTGGCCTGGACACCGTGGATGATTGTGCTTGTATAAACTACTAGTCCGGTCGTATCTTGCATCATGTCTAGGGCATGATCCCTGAGTACCACGGTCAGGGATTCATACTGAATCTGGCTAGGTTAATGACTAGATTGATCAAATAGTTCATGGAAAATTTTCCAGTTACATGTTGCCCTTTTGATCCCGACCTTATATATATATATATATACATGGGATTTGTTGCTATCCGTCGAGATGAGCGCACTTCCAGCCCGCCGTCGAGTGTGGTACCTTAGGACACATGTATCTTACTACAGTGTGTCTGCTATATCATGTTATCTTTTCCTTTTCTTGCTGGGATTACTCAGGTAGTAACAAACAGGTAACCGGACTTGGAATTCTCATTGCATCTTGCTAGTAACTAAGGCTTGTGATAACCCTAGTTAGTTAAAGTATCAAGCCGTACTTATTGCTTGGTCGTGAATGATTGGATGGAGTCTAGTCTTGTCTTGATCTTGTACAATATTGTTATATGACCTGTCTTCTTATATTATCTTGCCGATAAATAGTGGAAGAAGCCAAGCTCTGTTCAGACGAAGGGTTACAACCCCGGTCCTTGTTTGGTTTACGGGTTGTAACCTGGTTATCTGAATAGTCCCATGGTTATCTCATCGTATATCACCTGTCATGCTTGATACGTTTTACCTTATCAATAGTAATTGAGACGGATTTCTATTCAGGCGAAGGATTACAACCCCGATCCTTGTTTGGTTTAAGGGTTGCAGTCTGGCTACTTGAATGGTTTCTTCGTGCTCAATATATTATTGTTATCTCAGTTATTATTAGTATCTTTTAATTATCCTTGCTATTCATTTGTGATATGCTGGTTTTAGTTTCTAAGTGAAGCCTCCTTTGTGGCACTTGCTCTTTCTGGGGTCTGACCCAACTGGTTTTGTATGGCCAGATACCGGAGCAGCACCAGAGGATCTACCGACCTTCCAGCAACATGGTGACCACTAGAGGGAATCCTGGCAACGAGTGGGTTTATTTTGGCTCTCCCACTCTATTGTAAAATTATTCTTTTGAAGCGTTTAGCTGCCGAGCAAGTGTTAGCTCGTGTACATTTTTACTTACTGTCTGTCTACGGGCTGTAACATGATTGGCAACCTAGGGTTGATCATGTATGACTAAACTCTTGCTAGTCCTCACATTTTGTAACGACTAGCTTCATGATCAGCTGAATATGTAATGTTTGGGACGTCTTACTATTGTATATTTGGTGATCTTACATCTTGTAACATTTACTTACTTGCTTATGATTGAGACACTAGGCTTGTTATTGACCATAAGAGACTGATAGATTGTAGATAAACCCTCACATATCTAGACAGCCATGACCGTATAATGGAGTGGATCCCATTTCATTATACGTAGCTGGCTATGTCTGCCCCCGCTCTCCAGTGTTCTGGTTCTGGAGCGTGACAGAAATTGCTTCCGAAAGATTGCCATAGACGAAGCAACGTCACTCTCCAGCCCATCGAAGTACCTTTCTTGTAGAAGCATGGAATTTCACAACCAGAAAGCCCATGCGCCAGGCATTTTATGCGCCAGAACTCAGACAGCTAATCAAATAAGCCATAGACATTTTACATGTCTAGAAAAGGTTGTACAAAGGAGAATTTCTACAAAGGAAGGATCCTAGATCTACAGCCAACAGCCACCATGCGCCTTCCAGATAGGCGCAGCAACCACCATGCGCCTTCCGATAGGCGCAGCAGTCACCATGCGCTGTCAGCCAGGCACAGCAGATGTCATGCGCCTCCAGCCAGGCGCATCCTACCATCTCTTCAGCAGCTCAGTTATGTGCATCCAGCTCAGTTATGTGCATCCCTTCATCAGCTTAGTTATGTGCAACTCTTCCAACCAGGCTCACCTGGCCGAGCAGAGCCCAGTTATGTGCCGCTCTTCCAGCCAGGCTCACCTGATAAGTGCTTCGCCAAGCAAAGCATTTAACCCTCTGGCTGGAACCAAGGAAGAGAAGAGCACCGCAAATGCTGTGGCCAGGGGAGGCTTCGAAAGAGCCTCCAAAGACCAAGGAAGACCGTGATCGAAATCATGGCACAAGGAGCTTTCAACACAATCAAAGTGGGCGGCACCCACTTTGAAGGAAGAGAGAGCCTAGCACCACCATTCCGATCTACGGCTCTTCCGGAACAACGGAAACGAGGCCCGAACATCCCTATCTTTGGATGCAACAGGCACCTTCCGCCTGCCTCAGAAGCCCTCGACTCCGTCTTTGGATGTAACAGTCACCTTCAAGTGCATCGAAGACAACACGACGTCTCATCTTTACCCTCGGGAGCACTTCGTCAACAGAATGCACCCACATATCCAAGTTCATGTTGGAAGTACGTGAGGGAATGAGGAGCAAACCTTCTCTCCATGCCACTATTTATAGGCCGGGCAAATCAAACCCATGCGCCAAGTGGATGACTCTCCGAATTCTGTGCAATGAATTTGCATTAAATGGATGAACCGGACGCCTCGAATTCAGCTAAACGGCTATTTATAGCACTCGAGGAGTGAGACAGCCACGTCATTAAAGGACATGTCAGATGCGCCAGCCAAACAGCGCATCACACGGACGCGCCCTCCAGCATCAGGCGCATCACACAGACGCGCCCTACAGTACCCGGCGCATCACAGAGGATGCGTCCCCCCTCACATCTCCATGCCGAGTGGAACACCAACCAATGTGCCCACTCAGCTGTCCATCGAACGTCACAAACATTAAATGCTGAACTGACACCAGAGTTGGCAGCACGCTTCCCAAAGTCTGAACAGTTGACAGCTTTTTCAGAGAACGAAGCGTCGGCAACGTCAGCATCATCATGACTCTATTCCGACGGCTACTGCCACGTGGCCATCCGCATGCACCTCTACGGCCATGCGTCCAAATCGCCATGCGCCTCTACGGCCATGCGTCCAAACCAGCATGCGCCTCAAAAGCCATGCGCCTCAGACCCTTCACTGATCCCTAAAGACAGAAGAAGAGTCTCCAGTTGTAGCTTTGCATGCGCCTCAAAAGCCATGCGCCCCAGACTGATCTCTGATCCCGAAAGACAGAAGGAAGGTCACCTGCAAGCGCCTCAAAAGCCATGCGCTCTAAACAGTTTGTAACCCCTAAAGGTTATGAGCCGCAACCTCCTCCTGCGCCCAATCAAGGCGCAGCTCACCAGATTACTTCCTCCCACCAAATCCGAGATCTTCGAGCCATGGGTCGATGACACGTGTCCTTTGACTCAACTAGTCCAAGATTTTAGCAACAGAAAGATCTTCTTCTCTGCTATGTACCGGCTCACAACAGCAGTATGAAGAGTTCTCCCCCTCAATCAGGGCGCATCATCTACGCGCCTCCATCAGCAACCTCCACGTGGCGTCCCCACACCGGCGCATCCCACATGCGCGCATGAGCAGCCAGCCTGCAAATCTATAAATAGAAGGATCGTCTCCTTCACACACACACACACAGAATCCACAACGAACATACAAGGAATCACCAGAGAGGCAGACACAGACACTCAACGTCTTCCTCCTCTCAGCAAGCTCCAGCACCCAGGGCAATCCACACCTTCAGAGAACTGATAACCGTCGTCAGCCGGTCAACGGAGTCAACGCATTACCACTCGCTCCATTGGCACTAAGGACCCAGCTTAAACAAAAGTGTACTCCTAGGACTACATTTAAGTCCTATATTGTAACACTGTTCTGTTTGTATTAAAGTTTTCAATCAAACAATTTTAATGGCAAACAAGCTGGCGACTCTGCTGGGGACTTCTTTCTCCTCTTCCGAGAAAGTCGTGTCACAGGCCGACGACGTGAAGGTGGGCTCCTCCCATAAGACGCTGGTCGTGCGCCTCAATCAATAGGCGTACGAGGAGTTCATTTCTGAAGGAAGTGCGAGTCCTTCGAAGCGGCTACCAAAGCCGAAAAAGATCCGCACGGCCTGGGTGCGCAAGGTCGACGCCTCGGGCACCACCACTGAAGGGGATGCAGCAATCCAGCCTTCCCTTCCTGCTGACGTTCTCAGCAACCAAGGTGCGCCCGCCGATGCAGCGCATCTCTTGGAGAAGCGTGCGGCCGACCACGTTCCCCAGCTATCTCCCTCTCAGGCGAGGAAGATACATCGACGGAGCAGGGGCGCAGCCAATGCCCCGCGCATCACCTCTGATGCGTCACAAAAAGCCTCTGTCTTTGACAGACTCACTCGCTGTAATGGCGAGGAGAATTTGGATGCTGAATACTATGCGCCCCAGCGGACTGGTACGAAGAAATCCAAGGCGACACGGGCCATGCGCCACAAACGTGCTATGCCAGCAGCCGGCCAGAGGCACGCGCCCGTCATCACGCGCGCTGCCGATGGCAAGCTGTACAAGGTTGACTCAAGTGCTTCTGCACCAACAACGAGTCGATCTTCAAAGTCCTCATCTCGCTTGGGCGCATCTACTGCGTGCACAACCAAGTCGAGAGAGGCAAACTCAGTGGTCTTGAACTCCCGCGCCTCCTCTGGTTGTGCGTTTGAGGTCCGTTCAAGTCACTTCAAATGTTGTGGTTCCTCCACTACTGATCGTGATGCCTGCTTGGTATTAGATCTGGGGGCGCAGCACTCACCTGACCACCCCGGCGTTTGGCCTTGCCATACGTCTGAAGGGGGTGTGAAGGCACCACTCTCCTCCAACGACCTGTGCAACGTGATCACTCACAAGCGCCGGTCAGGAGAGTCGACCAACAAGCACGATGCACCTCTTACGGGGCATACTTGTGCGGTGGTCACCATCAACTGCTGTTGCAAGGCGGCAGCTCCACCAAGACAGTCGGTCTTCCAACGACTGCAATCATCGACACCTCTCCGACGTCGCCTTGGGACGAAGGTGTCAGCTGAAGAGGAGCCAAAGGTTGCTTCATGCAACGTGGTCTCCAACTCCTCATCAATCCGGAAGACGACTGCCAATTCCTCGTCTTCATCCAAAAGCCAGCCGAGGAAAACCAAGGCAGCTGTCTTGACCTCTGGAGTGTTTGAAGGCACTCGGTCGAGGAAGAAGTCCTTGGAGGAAGCTGGGGGTAGCCAGACCCTTGTTGAGCCTCCTTCCAAAGACGAAGATGTCCAAAGCACAGCTGCGACGGATCTTCATCATCAAGGCGAGATTACTCTCCCTGAAGCCCCTCAAAATGAGGATGTCCTCCAGGACACTGCCGGGGGTAGTTCTGGAAACGAAGAGGTCCTTCAAGACGGAGCTGAGGGCAAGCAGACCCTTACAGATGCGCCTATTGGAGATAAACTCCAGAATGTAGCTGGGGGTGGCCCAACACCAGGAGAAGTGACTCCCCCGCATGAGAGTGAGGCCGAAAGCGAAGCCTCAACCAATCCATCCACTCCTGGCCGTGTCAGGACAGTATACATGGCTGGGGATGATGTCGAGTCTGATGTGCCGTCACAGGACATAGTCCAGCGCATAGACTCATTGGAGGGAGGACTCAAAACCCTCTCTGCCTCTATGCAAGCACTGACCCAAACAGTGTTTGAGATGCGGTCAGCCTTGATCAGGACACCTTCAACTGATCCTGACCCAGGAGCTAATGGGGAGCGAGTGTGCCCCTCCAACGGGCGCCCTCAGATACAGAAGCACCTCGGACCTCGGAGCCCTCAAACGCTCCAATCCAGATGGTACCTCCTTCTCCGACTCCTAGCTCTACGGAGGATGTGGTCGAAATGATCAAAGACCTGCGGGAGCGCTTCGAGTCCAAGAACAGGCAAGAGGAACGCCAGAAAATGGGCATTCCCCAGCCTTATCCCCTTGAGTGGAACAATGTGGTTTATTTCCCGAAGTATAAACCACAAACACTCACCCCATACGACGGGAAGGACTCTCCGCGACGGTACCTGACGTACTTCCAGTCACAGACAGGGCATCTTCCGAAGGAGGACGCGCTCCTCACCAGTATCTTTGTCGGGGCCCTGAAAGAAGTGGCGTATGACTGGTACTGCAGCCTCCCCGACAATTCCATATCGTCCTTCGACGACCTGACGCGCCTCTTCCTCGACCGCTTCTACGACGGCGGAAAGGACATGACGATGGCGTCTCTCATAGAGATATGTCAGAAGGAGAAGGAAACGGTTCGGGCGTTCATCGAACGCTTCCGACAGGCTTGCTTCAGGCCACCTCCAGGCATGCCAAAACATGCGCTCCTCTCCGCTTGCAGCATGAACATGTTGCCTGCAGTAAAGCTCTGGCTCAACTCTACTCTCCCTCCTGACTGGAGCTCCCTGATCATCGAAGCTGAAGCTGCAAAAAAGAAGGCGGCCAATGCACGTCTTCTGGGTGTCAGCTTCCCCGCCTTTGACGATAAGGGGAAAAAGTTCGCAGCTAACAGCTCCGGACGAGAATCAAAGGGGAAACAGGCATTGACTGTTAATGCCTCAAAAGGCGCATCTGCGCCTACTCAGAAACCTCCACTGGCACCGAGACCCAAGGAGGTTTATTCATTCAATGATGACGACACCCTGCAACTTTTCGAGATACTGAAGCAGGGTGACAAGATCAAGCTACCGGACCCAAAGCGGCCCGATGAAGTTGGGAAAGTGGACAACCCAAGGTACTGTCACTACCATCGATTTGTCGGACACCCGACCAAGGACTGCTACGTCCTCAAGAATTACATCTAGCGCATGATCAATGCGGATGTAATCTCCGTCGACTATGAAGAGAAGACGGTGTCGGCCAATGTGGTTTCGCTTTAGTTCGGCACCTTGCTGCCAACTACCACACAAGATGGCGTCGTCCCCATCCCTAAGGCGACAATGGAGGTGGTAAACTTACCACCTACTCGTGACAATGTGAGTAGACTCACCCCGCTCACCACATCTCGAGGAGAGGTCCTCTGGGTTCACCCCGACCTCGTCTCCGAGGTGACTCAATCGGAGGTACGCCCTACCTCCAAATCAAAAGACAGGAAGATCAAGTCTTGCCGCACAGTCTCTTCTTCAACAGAAGAGGCACTTCCAGTGCAAACACGTGCACAACAGAACTCCCAATCCGGCGAAGCCGCCGTCGAGGTGGTGCCTCCTAGCACCATCCCTGAGGAGGGTCCATCTAAGCCCTCAGCAGCCAATAAGCAGAAGCAGGTGGAGGCCCGTTTTGACAGACCTCTACGAAAGGAGAATGCTTCGGGGCTGTCCAAGCCTCACAACTTCGACATTCTGGCACAATTAGCCAGTACACCTGCGCGCCTGTCTTTGTTCGAGCTCCTGCATCTTTCTAAAGATTCCCGAGAAGCTCTCTGCGAAGCTCTGAAGGACGCTGAATCCTTTTTCAGTCAGGTCAAGCAGCCTGAAGACCTCCCAACTACTTGTGCGCACTGTCATTGTGCGGATGAAGTTATCCCAAACATAACTTTCACCCAACAAGACATGCTGCTCAAGCATCACCGACATAACCGACCGCTGTATTATACAGGGTACATTGGCTCGGTCAAGGTGAGCCGGATTCAGATCGATCCTGGGTCTTCCCTAAGCATCATCCCGAAGGCGCTGCTATCTAAGCTGGGGATCCCGATGTACCGGCTGGAGCCCTCCAATACAACCATCAGTGGCTTCAATGCTAGCAAGAGCGAGCCATTGGGCAAGATCCGACTGAAGTGTCACATTGGCAGCCTCAAAACTGAGGTGACTTGTTATGTGGTAGATGCCGAGGTCAACTACAACATCCTGCTCGGTCGACCATGGCTGCATGAGTACATGGTGGTACCCTCCACGCTCTACCAGTGCATGAAGTATGTATCCACCAATGGCGTCATCCGGATGGAGTTTGCAGACATCGATCCGTTCAAAGGGATTGAAGCCTACTTCACCGATTCCGACTTGTACAAGCCCATTGACGAGGAGGAAGCCAACGACGCTGATGATCAGGCAGAGACGGCAACAGAGCCGGACATGGAGCCTGAGACGACTCCCGACGCCCCCTTGAAAATCCGACTGAAGGGGAAACCACCCCAGAAGGCGCCTCCAATGAGCATCAAGCTATCAGGGAAAGCGCCGGCTCGTAAAGCACCCCTGAAGATACGCCTCAAGGGAAAGCCACCTCAAACATCGGCTCCCCTGGTGGCAAAATTACAAGGGAAGGCACCACTCACCGGAGGCGCAGCCGAGGCGCCTCTCAAGGTGCATCTCAAGAGCAAGCCGCCGCAGTCATCCAAGGTGTCAGAGAAGACTCATATAACCCTCTCAGACCCCAAAGCTGTGTTGGACTCTCCTAGTCCGCCCCCAGTTCTTACAGACGAGGAGCTTGGTGATCATATCTCGGCTGACGTAGAGGCACCCTCCTTTGACAATGTAATCCCACGGGATAAGATCTCGTATTTTATCAATAATAGAGTGTCTTTTAATTATTCTTGACTTCCACACTGGAATGCTATGTATACATTAGACAACGCTCTACGGTCGTTGCAAACACAAATAACGACCGTCTACCATAACCGAGTAGTCCCGTCTCAAGGAGTCTTCATAGTCCCTCCACGGAGCCGAGACCAAGGCACCATCATCTCGGGCAAAGTCGAGCGTCATCGGGACCTCCCGTCAATCGAGCCCGAACCTGATACCGACAGAGTACAAGTCTATCGGTACACGGATACGGCAAAGCACATCATCCAAAAGATGGGCTACGACCTGAAAAGCAACAAAGGCTTAAACTACGGCAAGGGTCGGCATCTCCCTGTCCGGCTTTCGATGCCCAATGGAAAGCCACAGGACTATTATAATCGGACTGGACGAGGGTTAGGCTATGTTACGTCGCCATCAACGCCAGAGAGTTCAGATGCAGAAGACATAGAACATTCCCACTCGTCCGAAGCATCGACTTGGGATTTCGATACCAGTATCGGATCAGTCTTCAGGAAAGTGTTGTCAGCTAACATGACGTCAGCACAACCTCAAAAAGGTGAAGGCGAAGACCAAGCGCCAGAACCCTTCGAAGAAGAACCCTGGGCCCAACGCCTAGGAGAACAATGGGAATCTCGTTTTGAGTTACGCGAACCTCCCACCGAAGATGAAGTCGAGCAGATCGACCTCGGGGATGGATCTTCTTCCAAATCCATCTTCATCAGTAAAAGCCTAGAAGGAGAAGATCGAGAATCTTTAATCCAACTGGCTAAAGAGTATATCGACGTCTTCGCCTGGAGCTATGAAGACATGCCGGGACTCGATCCACAGATCGTAATGCATAGGTTGAACATCTTACCTGATGCCAAACCTATCAAACAACAGCAGCGACGCTTCCGTCCGGACATCATGAATGCCATCGATCAGGAGGTAGACAAACTCTTGACCAGCGGCTTCATCCGTGAGGAACAACACCCGGATTGGGTAGCCAACGTCGTTCCTGTCACCAAGAAGAACAGGAAGATATGAGTCTGTATCGACTTCAGGGATCTCAACTCTGCTTGCCCGAAGGACGAATTCCTGCTTCCAATCACTGATGTGATGATCGACAACACATGTGGCTTTGAGCACATGTCCTTCATGGACGGGTATTCAGGCTACAATCAAATCAAGATATTCCCAGATGACGCAAAACACACGTCATTCAGGACTCCAAAGGGTGTTTTCTGCTACACAGTAATGCCCTTCGGCTTGAAGAACGCCGGTGCGACATACCAGCGAGCTATGAGCACCATCTTTCGTCAACATCTTTGCAAGACAGTCGAATGCTATGTTGACGACATCACAGTCAAGAGCCGCCTCAAAGGAGATCACCTACAGGACCTGAAGACGGTCTTCGATCTCATGCGGGCACATCAACTCAAAATGAACCCCGCTAAATCCTTTCTGGGGGTTTCTAGCGACAAATTCTTGGGCTTTGTCATCACAGCGAAAGGCATTCATGTTGATCCTGAGAAGACCAAAGCCATCCTCAACATGGACCCTCCGAAGAACCTTCGAGAACTTCGGGGCCTACAGGGACGTCTGGCATATATCCGGAGGTTCATAGCAAACCTTTCCGGTAGATGTCAACCCTTTACTCAGCTCATGAAGAAGGGAGTCTCTTACGTCTGGACAGAGGAGTGCCAAAAGGCTTTTGACGACATCAAGGCTTACTTAACAAGCCCACCAGTCCTGGTAGCGCCAGTCGCCGGCAAACCATTTCTCCTCTACGTCCGTGCCATGGATCATTCTTTTGGCGCTCTGCTGGCTCAAAACAGCGATACAGGCTTCGAGCAAGCAATCTACTACCTCAGTCGAACACTCATCGGGGCCGAACACCGGTACAACCCCGTCGAAAAGGAGTGCTTGGCTTTGGTGTTTGCCATCCAGAAGACTCGTTATTATGTCTCGGGTCAGACAATTCATGTCATTTCCTGAGTCAATCCGCTCAGAGTCCTCATGACGAAGCCAGGATCATTGAACTCCCGGCTGGCTACATGGGCGATCTTGCTAACACCGTACAACATGGTGTTTGTGCCGCAAAAAGCTGTTAAGGGTCAAGCTCTGGCTGACTTTTTAGCTGCACACCCCATCCCAGAATCCTCAAAACTCTATGAAGATATCCCGGATGAGGTCCAAGAATCCAACGTCACCGAAGGAAGCTCCGTTTGGCGGATGTTCTTCGACGGCGCTTCGAGAACAGGCCCCAAAGGCCAAATCATCGCAGGAGTGGGGGTAGTCTTAGTCTCCCCCGATCAGCTGGTCATCCAGCGTGCGTACTCTCTTTCAAAGCCGTGCTCCAACAACGTTGCCGAGTACAACGCACTCGTCATGGGACTCCAGCTCGCACAACAGCTGGGGGTCGACCATCTGGAAGCTTACGGTGACTCAAAACTCGTCGTAAACCAGGTTCGGGGACAATACGAAGTTTGCCATGAAGATTTAATCCCTTATCATGAAGTCGCGTTGAACATTATTTCAACCTTCACCAGGTTCTTCATTGAACATGTCCCCCGTTTACAAAACTTGGAGGCCGATGCTCTGGCCGGCCTCGCAGCCTCATTAGCAGCGCCCTTTGGGACTCAACACTATATCACGGTAACAGGACGAGATCTGATTTGTCCCAGAAACAACCTATGCTTGCGGGTGGCTCACGCCATGCCGACAAACACTGGTGTTAATGTCCGAGACTGGAGGTTCCCGTTCATCGACTTCGCTGTCTACGAAATCCTTCCAGAGGACCCGAAGGAAGCTGTCTCAGTCAGGAGACGCTCCCTTCGATTCTACTACGATACAGCTACCAAAACGCTGTACCGACGCTCCTTCGACGGGCTCCTCCTTCGATGCCTGTCCAACGAAGAAGCAGCCGAAGCTCTTCAAGAAGCTCATGACGGGACTTGTGGAGCTCATCAACCCGGTCCTAAGTTGCAAGATCGACTGCGACGTATGGGCTACTACTGGCCAACCATGGCCGCCGACGTTGTTGAATATGCTAAGAAGTGCCACGCGTGCCAACTTCATGCAGACTTCATACATACACCATCGGAACCGCTACATCCTACAGTCGTCTCCTGGCCCTTCGAAGCTTGGGGCATGGACATTGTAGGACCAATCAAGCCTCCTTCATCGAGAGGACACCGTTTCATCCTGGCCATCACCGACTACTTCTCCAAATGGGCGGAAGCAGTTCCACTAGCAGAAGTAAAAAGCTCTAGGGTGGTCAGCTTTATCAAACACCATGTCATTTACCGTTTCGGAGTACCCCGACGGATCATCCATGACAATGGTCCTCAGTTTATCAGCCACATTTTCAGCAGGTTCTGTGACAAGAATCGCATTCAGAACGTGGCCTCAACCGCCTACAATCTGGCAGCAAACGAATTGGCTGAGACATTCAACAAAACTATCGTTAGGCTGCTCAAAAAGGTCGTGTCATCCAACAAACGCGACTGGGATGAAAAGCTTGGCGAATGCCTTTGGGCCTACCGCACAACGGTACGGACCCCAACAGGCAATACTCCATTCTCCCTGGTCTACGGGAGCGAAGCAGTACTGCCTCTCGAGATACAGATACCTTCGCTCCGCGTAGCAATCACAAACAAACTCACAGAAGAGGACAATCAACGTCGTCGTCTGCGGGAACTGGAGGCACTTGACGAAAAGCGTCTCCTAGCTCAACAACGCATCGAGCTCTACCAAGCCCGTATATCACAGGCTTTCAACAAGAAGGTCAAAAAGAGGACTTTCCAAGTTGGCAACCTGGTTTTAGCAGTCAGAAGACCAATGGTGTTGACCCACAAGACACCAGAAAAGTTCGAGCCCAAGTGGGAAGGACCTTTCATCATAGAGACGGTATACTCAAATGGTGCTTACTGCCTCGCCAAACCCAATGGGGACTTGTTCATGATGCCCATCAACGGCAAGTTCCTAAAGAAGTACTATTCTTAACATCCTCCAGACATGTACTTCCCCAAACAACCTCTTTCCACAAACTCATACGCCTCCGGAACCCAGCTATTCCGTGGCATCTTCCAGTAGAAAGATAACCACGTCCATATTACCTCTGAGTTGTCTCTCTACACCCTACAAAGCAGAATCTTATACTTCGTAAGCCTACACTACCCTTCATGTTTACCACGTCCACATTATCTCTGAGTAAACATCTTGTACAAACAATCCCTGCGTTATTGTACATTGATCGCAGAACTTTCACGTCCATATAACCTCTGAGTTGTTTAGCGTATCCCAAGATCATTCCTACCACGTCTATAATACCTCTGAGTAGGGAGATTCTATCATTTCGAACCCAATGATTGCCATGTCCACATTACCTCTGAGCAAACATAATGGTTCCTTCAAACTTATTATCTGTACCTGAAAACCAAGGTGCGCAAAAGATAATAGGTCCACACAAATCATCAAGTTCATGACAACAAAAGATGAACACATCACAAAAAAGGTTGTAGACTTCTTTATTCTTCTGAAAAAGGAGTACAAGAAGCTACATCATCCCCCAGTAAGGGTTGCAAAAGAACACAAAAGAAAAAGGGAAAAGCTATGGTCCCTGAATCTCCCCAGGATGGGCTGAGAGCTCCCTGACTCGAAGCTTTAAGTCGACTGCACAGGCCTCCACCGTCGCCAGGACTCGTCGCTCTGCTTCCTGGCGCATCAATTCAACGGCCCCAGCGGAAGTATCACTTGCATGCTTCTCATCAAGCTGTTGTCGTTGCTGCGCCAAGGCAAGAGTCCGCTGAGTGAAAGTCGCTTCATCCTTCTTGAATGCTGCATGTTCAGCCCGGACACGCTCGACCTCTAACTGGAGTCGAGCCCGTTGGTCTTCAAGACGGCGCATCTGGGTGTCGATATCCGCAATATTAGCTTCCAATGCAGCTCGAGTTTCCACCGTCGTCTTTATGGACTGAGACAATTGCTCTACCGCAGCCTCAGTCTCAGCCACCTCACGCTTCCAAACGCCCACGGTGGCCTGGTATGAAGACTCGATCTCGGCAATCAGCTTCTCCTTCTCCGCATCTATCAGGACAGAGAGGTCGTTTCGCTGGATGCGTTGAAGTTCCGCGAGCCGCTCATCCAGCTCAATCACTGAAGCCTCCAGAATTTCGGCCATGTGGTCGTAGCCTTGGTGAATACGAATCAGCTCGATGCAGGGCATTGCCAAAGCTTTTGCTGTCGCAAAACTCCTGTTGGCATCCATCACAGCAGATACACCCTTCTGCAGCATTTTGTATACCCCCTCGACGAGGAATTTCACATACTCGTCTGCATCCGCCAGGACCTGCGGCGTCATCGCGGGAGTTGGAGGAGCTACTACAGTTTGCGGACCGGAAGAAGATCCGCCAACCTCAATCAGCGAGGCTTGAACCTCGGCATCAATGGGCTCTTCATCAACAGGGGCTGGACTGCTAGCCCGAGGAGCCAAAGCAACAGAAGGGGCCGGCACAGGCGTCGAGATGGTCCCCCAAGTAGAAGGAGCGACACAGGGTTCTACACCCTTACCCTTCTCAAGCCCGGAGGAACCACCGATGTCAACGGCCACCTCTTCTACCCCTAACGTCCTATCAACAGTTGATACCTCCCTTGGCAGAAAAGGGAGATCATCACTTGTCTCTTGACCCGTCTCAGCGGTCGTGACCGGAAGACGGGTCTCATCATCAACAGGGACAGAATCTGTCGCTACCTCCTGAGCGGTAGCCGCCTCAACTTCCACGATTGAAGCCGGGGTAGGACTCGGCAATGATACAGCCGACCTCCCCTCATCATGATAAGGAGGGGAATCAACCCTCTCCTCTGTCTCAACTACTTCTGTTGCCTCCGCAACAGGCTCTTGCAGCTCTGGAGCAACGTCATCGGAAGACGACGAACTCCATTCTTCTTCACCACCAGGAAATGACGTGCTTGTTAAACCTTCGGCACTTGAAGCTTCCGTTCTGGCCTTTGCCGTCTCGGAAGCTGCTGCACCCTCAGTTTCCCTCCTGACATAATCTGGGGATACCGGATTCTCCACGTCAACAGCATCCTCCGGATCTTCCTCCATGGGAGACATCATGGTCGGCGGGATACGCACTTCAGACGAGCCCGCCGTCCCTTCTCGCCTGCTCCCACCTGACTTTGGGGTGCGAGGTTTTCTTTTTAACGGTTCCTACAAGAGAAGATGAAGCCTCGTAAATAGTGGAACCAAAATCAGATTATGTGGGACGTCTTTACCTCTGCGGACGTTGAATCCGATGACGCCGTCGGTGACGACGCCTTCTTCTGCTTCTTCGGTACAGGAGATTCAATCCCTTCGTCTGCACATCGCTTTGATCGATCGCCCGAGGGTTCTGCTTGAGAGGCGGAAGGGGCACTCCGGTGACCTATCCCTGACGGACGATGCGATCAGGCCTTCACCGGCACGTCCCCGGTCATCGCTAACTGGGTGCCTGCAATAAGACTGGTCTCCCTGTCATATCCGGAGGGCGCAGCAGCCATAGCACAGTAAAATTTGGCGGCTGAGTAAAGAATGGGCGGCCACGGATCTGGGGCGGGCAACGTAAAACAAGCCCCGGTACATCCGGCATTATAGTAATGCCAAGCTCGTGCACCATCCAACAAACTTCCAATATACCCCAGAGAAATACTGGGGTTATCCAACATCATCTGGGCATAACCAAATTGCCGCGCAAAGCGGCTTGGCAAATATGGTTCCAGGTAGCACTGATTCCTGTTCCGGTATACCAGATGAGATGGCCGGATACTCTGCAACCAGCAGAATCCCCATTGAGGCAGAGTGGTGGTACCTTCGCCCAGATCCCTTAGATCTTCGTTGGCCTCAAAGCCCAAGTAGATTGGACCAACTTTGGTAATTTCCCAACCCTGAAGACAGGATAAAACCTTTCTACAAACAGGGACACCAGTATGTGACCAGCTCCTCCGATTGAAACGACGAAGGAGTGCATCTCCAGCCTTATAATCTTCTTCCGAGCCTGGACTCATCACACTGGGATGATACAAAATCAGCCATCCCATCAAATAGTGAAACGGCAGTTCGGCGCACGGGAAGTTATTGTTTCGGCCTCTGTCATGAATCACATTTCCAGCAAACTCTCTCAAACCTCGCTGCAGGTTACATACCATTGCGGAGAGAAGAGCCAAACGTCGGCCGAAGACCAGCTTCACGGCTGGCAGGATTAAGTTTCGGGTTACCCTCTCTACGGCACCGGATCCGCCCGCGAACACGTAATCCCGGAGCCATATCATCAGGTAGGACGCCAACACCGCCTTGGGTGACATCCGATAAGCAAGATGCCAAAAGCAGCTGTAGGAGCGTGCATCTGACTGCTGGTCCTCATTTCCTCGGGGATTTTTCTCCCCTAACCTGCTCATTTCGGACAACACTTCGCTACGAGAGAACGCCGGTGGAGTGGAAAATTGTGAGGGATCCTCCTTGTCTTGTCTAAAGACATAATCTCTTCAAGCGGTCACATGAGGCTGCGTCCCGTTCCTATCCCGTCTCTGCATATAGTAATGATGACTCGCCACTTCCTTGAAGACGGCCGTCATCTCCTCAGCCCTGTCCCCCAGGACTTGAAGTTCCTCGTTGGTGGGAAAGTACGCTTCATAGGGTTCCGACCCCCAAGGGAGTTTTGACACCTCGTACATCTCATGAAGTGCGAACCCTAATTCCCCCACCGGAGTAAAAAAGGTCCCGGTATGGACATCAAACATCTCCAGTAGTGCGAGAAACATGTGCATGTTGAGATCAACACCCGCCTGGGTAGCACGGATCGAGGCAGTCAACCCAATCTCTCGAAGCTCGGTCCGAAACCGTGACAAGATCCAGAGTGTCAGTTTATCCCACTTGGAAACGTAATGGCACCAACCCTCTACCCGAAAATCTCCTTTCGGGTATGAGCGTTCCATCAAAAACATACGATGTGTAAAGGTCGAAGCACTATAAGCAAACGTATCAATGGGTACGTCACTGTAAAGGCTCCCGGGGCGTAGAGTCCGCCAGGTGAAAGAAGACCCAGACCGTGTGGCGGTCAAAATATCCCTTTGGTCGAAGGTAGAATCAATTTGGATGACGCCAGTCACCGCTCCCCCCTGAGAAGGGGTAAGATCCCAAGACGTCCTCCTCTGGGAAACAAGGCGACAGAAGGATGTCAAAGGCCATTGACGTTCAAGTTGCTTAACAGTCATATGTACCCCATTTGCTGTAAAGAACCAGTCCTTCTTGACCTTCAACACCGTCGCATCAGTAGAAGTGAGACGGTCTCCGAATAGGAACTCAGGCTTCAAGAAGGTCAATTTATCAGATGTGGAAGATTTTAAAACACCACGTTCCATCATCCGTTTGAGGAACCCATACTGTTGCTCACGGATTTGGGTCATTCTCTCGGGAGGCTGATCCAGCATAAGAGCCTCTTGAGCGGGGTTTATCACTTCCTCATCATACTCTACTCCCATCTGGTTGAAGACAGCCTCCAAGAATACTTCATTCAAAGGCGGGATCGCTACTGACACTAGCAAAGATCAGAAAAATGTTAGAAGCAACAAGAGAAAGAAGAGCTTCGACGCAATCAGGGTTTAAGCCCATACGCGTCAGCAGCCTCGGCGCATCATCAGGGTTTAAGCCCATGCGCGTCAGCAGCCTCGGCGCATCATCAGGGTTTAAGCCCATGCGCGTCAGCAGCCTCGGCGCATCATCAGGGTCTAAACCCATGCGCGTCGACGAACAAAGACCGCGGCACATCATTAAAGACCCAAGGTCTATGTGCGTTGGTGTACGAAAAAACGAGACTTACCAATCACCTTCGGCCGAACTTCGACAGGCCGTCGGGGAACGTCAGCCGTTACAACTTTCGCAGGCTCCTTCGTTTTCTCCTTCCCCTTGCCGGCACCACCGCGAGGAGTCTTGGGAGCCATTCTCTCAAAGAAGAAAAGGTTAGGGTTTGAAGAATAACTCTAAAGAAAGCAAAGGCACAGAGAAGACGAACTCTCTCTCTCTCCAACCCTCACCTATTTATAGGGCATGGTCGCACGCGTAAACCGATGACGTGTAATCTCAGCCGTCGCTTCAAATTCCGTGAGAAGATAACAGCAAATACAACCAAAAGATCATCATTAATCTTTTTGGGTTACCAAGGCGTCATCATCATCAACTGGAAGGAGCATGCGCCCGAACAAGCATACGCCCAACAATCATGTGCCCTGACCTCCATGCTTCTTATTCAAAGTATTCCAAAACTTATTCAAAGTTTTGAAAACTTTGAAAGGGGTCTTGTAGAAGCATAGAATTTCACAACCAGAAAGCCCATGCGCCAGGCATTTTATGCGCCAGAACTCAGACAGCTAATCAAATAAGCCATAGACATTTTATATGTCTAGAAAAGGTTGTACAAAGGAGAATTTTTACAAAGGAAGGATCCTAGATCTACAGCCAACAGCCACCATACGTCTTCCAGATAGGCGCAGCAAACCACCATGCGCCTTCCGATAGGCACAGCAGTCACCATGCGCTGTCAGCCAGGCGCAGCAGATGTCATGCGCCTCCAGCCAGGCGCATCCTACCATCTCTTCAGCAGCTCAGTTATGTGCATCCAGCTCAGTTATGTACATCCCTTCAGCAGCTCAGTTATGTGCAACTCTTCCAACCAGGCTTACCTGGCCGAGCAGATCCCAGTTATGTGTCGCTCTTCCAGCCAGGCTCACCTGATAAGTGCTTCGCCAAGCAAAGCATTTAACCCTCTGGCTGGAACCAAGGAAGAGAAGAGCACCGCAAATGCTGTGGCCAGGAGAGGCTTCGAAAGAGCCTCCAAAGACCAAGGAAGACCGTGATCGAAATCATGGCACAAGGAGCTTTCAACACAATCAAAGTGGACGGCACCCATTTTGAAGGAAGAGAGAGCCTAGCACCACCATTCCGATCTACGGCTCTTCCGGAACAACGGAGACGAGGCCCGAACATCCCTACTTTGGATGCAACAGGCACCTTCCGCCTGCCTCAGAAGCCCTCGACTCCGTCTTTTGGATGTAACAGTCACCTTCAAGTGCATCGAAGACAACACGACGTCTCATCTTTACCCTCGGGAGCACTTCGTCAACAGAATGCACCCACATATCCAAGTTCATGTTGGAAGTACGTGAGGGAATGAGGAGCAAACCTTCTCTCCATGCCACTATTTATAGGCCGGGCAAATCAAACCCATGCGCCAAGTGGATGACTCTCCGAATTCTGTACAATGAATTTGCATTAAATGGATGAACCGGACGCCTCGAATTCAGCCAAACGGCTATTTATAGCACTCGAGGAGCGAGACAGCCGCGTCATTAAAGGACATGTCAGATGCGCCAGCCAAACAGCGCATCACACGGACGCGCCCTCCAGCATCAGGCGCATCACACAGACGCGCCCTACAGTACCCGGTGCATCACAGAGGATGCGCCCCCCCTCACATCTCCATGCCGAGTGGAACACCAACCAATGTGCCCACTCAGCTGTCCATCGAACGTCACAAACATTAAATGCTGAAATGACACCAGAGTTGGCAGCACGCTTCCCAAAGTCTAAACAGTTGACAGCTTTTTCAGAGAACGAAGCGTCGGCAACGTCAGCATCATCATGACTCTATTCCAACAGCTACTGCCACGTGGCCATCCGCATGCGCCTCTACGGCCATGCGTCCGAATCGCCATACGCCTCTGCGGCCATGCGTCCAAACCAGCATGCGCCTCAAAAGCCATGCGCCTCAGACCCTTCACTGATCCCTAAAGACAGAAGAAGAGTCTCCAGTTGAAGCTTTGCATGCGCCTCAAAAGCCATGCACCCCAGACTGATCTCTGATCCCGAAAGACAGAAGGACGGTCACCTGCATGCGCCTCAAAAGCCATGCGCTCTAAACAGTTTGTAACCCCTAAAGGTTATGAGCCGCAACCTCCTCCTGCGCCTAATCAAGGCGCAGCTCACCAGATTACTTCCTTCCACCAAATCCGAGATCTTCGAGCCATGGGTCGATGACACGTGTCCTTTGACTCAACTTGTCCAAGATTTCAGCAACAGAAAGATCTTCTCCTCTGCTACGTGCCGGCTCACAACAGCAGTATGAAGAGTTCTCCCCCTCAATCAGGGCGCATCATCTACGCGCCTCCATCAGCAACCTCCACGTGGCATCCCCACACCGGCGCATCCCACATGCGCGCATGAGCAGCCAGCCTGCAAATCTATAAATAGAAGGATCGTCTCCTTCACACACACACACAGAATCCACAACGAACATACAAGGAATCACCAGAGAGGCAGACACAGACACTCAACGTCTTCCTCCTCTCAGTAAGCTCCAGCACCCAGAGCAATCCATACCTTCAGAGAAACGATAACCGTCGTCAGCCGGTCAACGGAGTCAACGCATTACCACTCGCTCCATTGGCACTAAGGACCCAACTTAAACAAAAGTGTACTCCTAGGACTACATTTAAGTCCTATATTGTAACACTGTTCTGTTTGTATTAAAGTTTTCAATCAAACAATTTTAATGGCAAACAAGCTGGCGACTCTGCTGGAGACTTCTTTCTTCTCTTCCGAGAAAGTCGTGTCACAGGCCGACGACGTGAATGTGGGCTCCTCCCATAAGACGCTGGTCGTGCGCCTCAATCAACAGGCGTACGAGGAGTTCATTTCTGAAGGAAGTGCGAGTCCTTCGAAGCGGCTACCAAAGTCGAAGAAGATCCGCACGGCCTGGGTGCGTAAGGTCGACGCCTCGGGCACCACCATTGAAGGGGATGCAGCAATCCAGCCTTCCCTTCCTGCTGACGTTCTCAGCAACCAAGGTACGCCCGTCGATGCAGCGCATCTCTTGGGGAAGCGTGCGGCCGACCACGTTCCCCAGCTATCTCCCTCTCAGGCGAGGAAGATACGTCGACGGAGCAGGGGCGCAGCCAATGCCCCGCGCATCACCTCTGATGCGTCACAAAAAGCCTCTGTCTTTGACAGACTCACTCGCTGTAATGGCGAGGAGAATTTGGATACGGGGTGTCCGTGAATACATCCAAAAAAATTCAAATTTTTTTTTGTTTCAACCTATGTTGCTCGAACTCGGGTACGGGTGTCCGACACGGGTGTGTATCTAGAAGTCCGACTCTTAAGTTTTCAAATTTTAGGATACGGGGACACGGCTGAAAAAGATCCAAAATTTGGACACGGGTGAGGGGATACGTCGATACAAATATATAAAAATATATAATATTTTCATGTAAAATCATTTACATTAAAGATTGACAAATTATAACATTAAGATTGCTAAATAGAAATAAAATAACAATAATTCATTTCATTAAGTTAAAAGATGCACAAAATTCAAAATAGAGACCATCAAAATGACATCCACAACTCAAAATGTCCAACAAATTACAAAATGAGCAACAATAATCAAACTAACTAGTTGCTAGTTAATAGTAATAAGCAAGATAATGTTTCAATAAACTTGAAAAGTCCATTAGATTGGCTCTCTTTGCCATATCATTCTTAGGCACCATGAAAAGTAACCAACTCCAATTCTGGATCATTGAGTGATAGTTCTCCCAACCCCACAACAGCATTCTCCTCCAAGTCTACTTCATCGGCACCTAAAATTCAATTGACATATATCAATTACTCTTACTAATACCATAATTAATTAAATTATCAATAATGAAAAGAATAACTTTTACGTACCTAAGTCCCAATATTTCGTTTCTCCTTCTTTATACTCATCTTTCTTGCGTGACAACAGCCGTAGATTGTAATGCACAAACACAAGATCATCAGCCCTACTTGTTGTTAATTTGCTCCTCTTGATACTTTGAATAAATGAGTAGGTACTCCAGTTTATCTCACAACAAGAAGAAAAGGCTGGTTGTATAAGTAGCTTAGAAGCTAATGTTTGCAAAAGAGGTGTAGAAGCACCATGATTTGCCCACCATGAAACCGGTTCTTCAAACATTCTTGCATCAATTACATGGGGCTGATTGAAATACTCAAAACCAGTAGAGAAAGCCCCATATTCAGCATAAGCTTTTCTCAAGTTACTTGGATTTTGAAACAATCGCTTAAAACACATACTTCTATTCAAAGACACTTCATTGTCCTCATGTGGAGCTATTCTTGGAACTCCATTATTCCCACTTTGAAGCCACGATTCACAATAGTATTTAGGAACTAAAGAATGTGCCATGCAATGCAATGGAGTATTACTTTTGTTCCATCTACTCTCCAACACTTGATGAATAGCATTAAAAAAATCAGAACTACCACAAAACAAATCATTCTTCTCATGTTCAAAAATAACTCATTTCACATTTTCTATCATTGTATCCCACATATCATATATCATGTGTAAGACAGGAGTATCCGTATCCGCTAATCTTAGCATGTCTACTATAGGCTTGGTAAATTTAAGAAAATAGTCCTACTTATCCCACCAACTGTCATTCACAATACATTGTTTCACCTCATGTGCTTTACCTTCATTATTTCCTTCCCGATAAATCCTCCAATCTGAATCCATAACCATTTTTTCTAGTGTATTACGAACTTCCTTTAACCTTTTAGTCATGATGATGCAAGATGCAAATCTAGTATCAGCTACCCTCAATAAACTAAGATTGGAATAATTATTGAAAATAGCCAATGCTATGCTGTGATTGACAACAAAATTATGAATATTATGTACATCACCAATTAAATCAGAAATCCACTTACACTCGGTGTATTGGGGTGACCTTTCCGTGGGTTCACATATGCTTTTTAAGGCCAAATTCAGACTATGTACCACACATGGAGTCCAAAAGATATGAGGATGCCTGGATTCGATAATAGAACCAGCAGCCTTGTAGTTGCTTGCATTATCTGTGGTGATTTACACAACATTAGTTTCTCCAACCTCTTTGATTGCTTGCTCGAACAGACCTCTCACGTATTCTCCGTCCTTGATTATACCACTTGCATCAATTGATTTAAGAAACATTGCTCCCCCAGCAGATGCAGCCATTAGGTTAATTAGTGGCTTTCTTTATCGGTCTGACCATCCATCAGAAACAATGGAAACCCCTTTTCTCCTCCATGAATCTCTAAAGGGCTGGAGTTTTTTGTTCACATGCTCCCTCTCTTGTGCAAGCAAAGTGGTTCTGAGTCTGTTATACGTAGGTGGAGTGTATCCAGCCAAATTCTTGTTGGTTAAAGTCCTCGAGTATTCTCTGAAGAACGGAGATTTCACGAAGTTGAATGGTAGAGCACTGGCATAGAACATCCTCGCAGCTTCTTTGTCGGCCTTGTCCCTTTGACCAATATTGAATGACTTCTCCAAATCCCCAATCTCTTTCCCCTTTCTTTCTTGTGTTGTAGCAAGTCTGATCCTTCTGGTAAAGATATATATTCCGCCTTTTGCCTCTCTCGGAACTCTTTCTGCAATTTCTTCGTCTCGGCATGATCGTGTTCATGTTTGATTTGTTGAAGCATCTCCCTCGTTACAACTTTACAGCATTCTACTCCATGATTTGGAAGCTTCAAGAGGTGGGCTCCACTACTAAAATACAACGATTTAGCGACGGTCCTATCCGTCGCTAATTAAAATTATCGACAGATTATCGACGGATACGGGCTGAAAAATCCGTCGGGAATAACCTCGTTGCTAAAACTAGTCCGTCGCTAGTACGTCGCTCACCGACTACTTAGCGACGGATTATCGTTGGCTACGTCAAAACATTTAGCGACGGCTAGCCGACGATTTTCTGTCAACTTCGACAGTTTTAAATTTTAATGTAGCAACATTTAGCGACGAACAAACCGTCGCTAAACCGTCGTTAAATGCATATTAGAGGGTTTCTGATACGCAAAATATGTCGCTAATCCGTTGCTAATCCGTCACCAACCTCGTCGGATTAGCGGCGGAGTAGAGACGGATATTCCGTCGACAGGCTCCTGGATATCTTTCATAATTCCAGGACCTTGGCGACGGATAATCCGTCGGGTTTTAGTCGCCCATCCGTCGCTAACTGGGAATCCCCCAGTTAGCGACGGATAGTCCGTCGGAAAGTGGCCGCCAGTCCGTCGGTATCTGGAAATATTTGAAAAAAATAGCATAAAGCTGAGCATTCCCAATATACACAATTCCAATATACCAAACACACAAATAATCTCAAGCAATTCCAATATACACAATTCTAATATATAGAACACAAATATTCAATATTCAATAAAATAAATATCTCAAGAACAAATATACAAAACACACAAATATTCCAATAACAAAACACACAAATAATTCCAACACACAACTATCCCAAGCATTCAAATTGTTCACACAAAACACATAAATATTCAATATTTAAACACAAATATTCAATATTCAATAAAAAAGGAAAATCGACTTTGGCCTCAGCAAAGACCGCAAGTCAGACGATGAATCCTCACATCCAGAGATCATAGTTGCGTTGAGGCATGTACCATTCTCTCAGCCACTTTGCATACGAAGGCTCAATCTGGTTGAGGTCTTCTGTAGGGACAAGAGGGTCATTCCCGATGCTACTACTATCTGACGGTGGCTCCTCCTTAACTTCAACCTTGGAAGCAATCTCTTCCCTGATGGTCATCGGTTCTTCCTTGACCTCGACCTTTGGTAACACCTCCTCCTTAACAGTCACCGGCTCTTGTTTGACGACGGGACTTCCTCTGTGTCGACCTCCAAGGGTTCCTTGCCTCGGCCCCTTCCTCAGCTAGCAGCACCACCTCGGGGAGTCTTGGGAGCCATCTCTCTGACAACAGAAATTTTCATATAGGGTAAAGAAATTTACTCAAATTATAAAAAAAATAAGAAGTTTATCGAAATTGTAATCGGAGTAATGAAACGACATTCACTACCAAATAAGTGGTTTTAGCGACGCCCAAAAACGTCGCTAAAACAATAAAATCCGTCGCTAATATGAAGCACCGACGCAATTACCGACGTTTAAGTTTTGTCGCCGTTTCCTTAGTCGTTGATTACAAAAACGTGGCTGAACGTCGCAATTACCGACATCCAGCGACGTAACTGTACATCGGTGAGTTCTCGACGTCTACCGTCGTGTCGTCGGTATATTAGCGATGTATATGTAGTCGCTACACGTCGGTGAAGTCCTGGAATAATTCCCGACGTCTACCGTCGTTTCGTCGGTAATATAGCGACGTGAATGTAGTCGCTAGACGTCGGTAAAGGTCCTGGATAATACCGACACTCACCGACGTTTAAACGTCGGAAAAACGTCGGAGACCTGTACATTTTTTTGCAGCTAGTCGTCGGTAAACGTCGGAAAAGCGTCGGAGACCTGTACTTTTTTTGCAGTTAGTCGTCGGTAAATGTCGGAAAAACGTCGGAAAAATGTATTTTTTGCAGCTTGTCGTCGGTAAACGTCGGAAAATGACGTCGATAAACGTCAGTAAGCGTCGCTAAACGTCGCTAAAATTGTAAAAAAATAAAAAAATAAAACACAGATTCTATATTACCACTCACAATTCAAGATGCTACACATATAGGTACACATTCAAATCCCCACTCACAATTCCAAATCACAGCGCATTCAAACTCCCACTCACAATTCAAGATGCTACACATATAGCTTTAATCTAAGTTAATTAACATCCAATCCAAACACAATTAACATTTATCGACGAAGGAATTAACATCCAATCCAAACATCCAATCCAAATAAGTCACAAGTCAAATCGATACAAACACAATTAACATCCAAATCCAAACATCCAATCATAAGTCACAAAATATGATGATACAAACACAAACAAAAGTCCTAACTAGGACTACTAGTGATCTGGTGCAGGAGGGGCACCGCCGCGACGAAGGGATAACAACTCCTCATACTCCGCAAGTGAAATTGATACAGATGGAGCGCCAGGCTGTGACGTCGGTGGAGTCGGTGTCGAAGAAGAAGGCGGTGGAGGCGGCGGAGTCGACGACGATGAAGGCGCACCCAGAGTACCAGCATGCTCCAACGCTGTAAGTCGCTGGTTGTATGAATCCATGATAGATAACATTCTACCACTGCTCTGGACCATCGAATCCTGCGCCAATCTCACCGTCTCGGCCATGGTCACCTGTCCTGTCTGCAACTCCGTCACCGTGCGCTCTAACCCTCCAACGGTGTGCTCTGTCCTCTCAGTCATCTCCACGAGCCCCATAATGCCGCGGTCGAGCGCATCCAATCGTGCTATCAGCGCAGGATCGTCCGTAGGGTGCTGAGACTGCTGCTCGTCCGTCGTAGCAGGTCGTCACGGAGAGACTCCATCATCTGGTGGACTCGGGCAGACTCCTGGGACGGCTGTGGACCATGCACACTAGCAGGAGATGTCCTAGAGGACTGGGTCGCAACTAGGGCGCCATAGGATCCCGTACCGTAGTACGTACCCCTATGGAGGCCACCAGCGGCGGTCATCCACAGCTCGTCCGCCGACGGAGCTTGAGTGGGCTGCGAGGAAGTACCGGCCACTCCTGCATCAGGTGTACTAGCAGTCGCCCGTTCCCGCAGCCTCTGATACTCGGCCTAGAAAGTATGGATAGTACTCTATGATTTCTAATTTCTAATTAATGTACTTATTTTTACTAACTTCATGAATATTTATTTGCATCATATTTACTAAGTTATATTAAAATTGATACGAAGTATTAAATTAAGATAACGTATTGTAATACTTACATAGGTCTGCTCGGCCCTCTCGTCAATAAGGACTCCGCCCTTCCGATGGGTGGCCAGGAAGACGGTCACATGTCGGCGTTACCGACCTTCCTTACCTGTAATTAAATATATTATCTTAGTAATAATTTATCGGATTTGCATTAAAATAATATTTCTAAAAGAGAAAGACATACCAGACGACGGAAATGTTCCGTCATCGGAATCGACCCACCCACCACTTCGAGGCATGTTGCCTAGCCGCCTTAGCCTTCTCCGACTTCTCCTTGTACCTTGGCTCGTTGAATCGAGCCTTCATCCGCATTCCACTGATCAGGGGTGATCCAACCTTTGATCGGCTTTCCGGCACGATCACGTTCCTTCTGATCATTAATAGAGTCGCGGATCAACTTAGCAGCGACGGAAGGAAACATCCCCTCGATCAGCTCGGCCCGGTGCGGTAGATAGTAAAACATATCCTAGAACAGTACGAAACCAAATATTTATCAGTTATATATAATATGCATAAATAAATGATTCATGTTAAAAACAAATCTATTTTAACCTTGAAGCGCGTAAACCAGTAGTTCTTCTTTCGTCTGGAGCATCAGAGTAGTTAATCCAGGGACCACCATAATTATGCCTCAGCATATCGCCTAGGCGTCTCTGTACCCCTGGAGGACGATATCTATACAGACATATTATATTCATGAAAAAAGTTAATTTATGATAAAAACAGAAAAAAAAATCATAAACCAAAATACCTACTTTGTACCGTCGGCCCAGATCTCCGTCCTCCCCTCCTCCGGAGGTGCGCACGCATCATCTTCATGATGCTGGTCGGCCGTCGGCGCATCCTCCTCCATCGGCTCATCGGTCGTCTCCATCGTCGTATTAGCAGTAGGAACGCTAGACGGGTGAGCACTCTCATTAGGCCTGGAACTACTCGTCCCAGGAGACAATCCACGTGGCATCGTCCCAGGAGGCCCAGCTACTGGCCGATACGGCGGAGTAATCGGCGACGAGGATCCAGAGCCGGTACCAGTAGGAGGTACCGAAGGAGGACCTCTACCAGTACCTATAGGAGACCTCGCCGTCCTCCTGGTCGGTACCCTCCGCGACGACCTGCCATACCTGATAACAACATTGGATAATACAACAATTAATAATAGAGACTAGAAATATGAAAGTACAACAAAGACAAGATAATAACCAAGACAACATATGATGATACATTCTACAAGAATCATCTAAGTCCAGATAAGTACATCTCTCTCAATCATCTTCAGAATAATCATCTTGTTCGTCTTCCTCGACCTCATCTTCCTCTTCCTCCTCATCTTCACTTTCGTCTTCACCTTTCGGCTTCGTCTTCCTCTTCGGATATTCTACATCTTCTACATTATGTGTCGTGTAATGCGTAACTTCCGTGGAGTCCACATCGACAATATTGGTTACAGGAGGTAGCTCGTCCTCCTGGTAAGCTTTTTCATCAACATCAAAAGTATCTCTAGCTTTAGTCTTGCATACTGCCCACCAGTCAGACTTCGTTGCTCCCCGTCTCGATAAGCTGTGAAGTACACGAGCTGAGCCTGAGTTGCTAGGACAAACGGTTCGTAGCCTTGATATCTACGCTTGTAGTTTATATCCACAAGACCATGCTTGTCAATTTTCCAGCCTTGATTTTCAATCGGATCGAACCATTCACACTTGAACAACACGATCTTTGCAGGTTCTCTGCCATAATTATATGACAACTCCACAATCTCTCGCAAGATGCCAAAGAAATCATTTCCTGGATCGACGTCTTTGTAGTTCGAAGACTTGATACACAAACAACTGTTCTTCGTGGAATCAAGATCCAGGAAGCTGTCTCTGATCGGAGCATTTGTCGACTTGAACCGAAAGCCATTGACACAATAACTTGGCCATGTTTTAACAAAAGTAATTGGTCCCTTGGCAAGAGTTCTAATTAATTCAATCTCGGGTGAAATTAGACGATCGACCTGAATATCAAAGAAGAGATAATAAGTTATTTATTGCGCAGTTGCATTAGAAGAGGCCAGTAAATATTACCGAGCTGCTTACATATTCGCTCAACCAAGAAGGAAAATGACGTCTCATTTCTTGTTCTAATGCTTCGTCTGTTAGGTAGGGTCTAACCAGCCTCAACTCATCATTATATGTGCTGAAAACAACGAAGCATTAGAACGATTAGTACAATAATATTAGCTTATACTATTACATTGAGATGACGTAAACTCATCATTCCTTACTTACCCCTCTAGCTTCTCCACTTCATCCTCGTCGCAATTGAGTAATACATACAACTGAGCAGCCCTTAGCTCTTCGTCATTCAAATATCTCTTCTTCATTTTCCCCGAAGGCTTTCCGGACGCATTGAATACTTTCAGTATTCCATCATTAAATTCTTGATATCCGTCGTCGTTTCTCGGAGCCCTCGTTCTATTCGTAGCAACATGAGGTTTGAAATAGGAGGAGCAGAAATTTGTAATCTCCTCGAGAATATAGGCTTCACAAATAGAACCCTCGACCCGAGCCTTATTTTTTACCTTTCTTTTTAGGTGATTCAAATGTCGCTCGAACGGGTACATCCATCGATATTCGACGGGTCCACCAACACGTGTCGTAGGAAAGATGAATCGGCAAATGCTCCATAGAGTCGAAGAATCCAGGAGAAACACCCTCTCTAGCTTGCACAGTGTTACCGCAATGTCCTTCTCTTGCTTTTCTAGACGATCAACGAGCAATTTCTTAGAACAAAGGTCCCTGAAGAATATGCTAAGCTCCGTCAATGGATCCCAAACTGCCTGCGGTAAGAATTCCCGAAATGCAATCGGAATTAACCGCTCCATGAATACGTGACAATCATGGCTCTTCATACCTGTCAGTTTGTTCTCCTTGAGGTCGACGCATCTTCTCAAGTTTGAAACATACCCATCTGGAAATTTCAGACCTTGAATCCACCTACAAAGCCTCACTTTATCCTCCTTCTCTAGTGAGAAAATTGCCTTAGGCTGCTTCAACTTCCCATTCCCGTCCTCTATCAAATGCAATAGGACGTCTACATATTTCTTTCAAGTCCAATCTAGCCTTAGGATTGTCTTTCGTCTTCCCCTTTACGTCCATTACAGTATTAATTATGTTGTCAAACACATTCTTCTCGATATGCATGACATCAAGGTTATGTCTAATCAGATTGGTGCTCCAGTATGGCAGATCCCAGAATATACTCCTCTTCGTCCAGTTATGAGTGCGACCAAATCCGTCACACTTGTAGCCCGTAGCAGGCTGCTCAATAGCACTTGGTAAATCTCTAACCTCCTCCCATATCGTGGCTCCGCACCACCTTGTCGGTGGATCACCCTTCTCCACAACGCCAGCACGAAAAGCATTCCTGTTCCTCCGGTACGGATGATCCTTCGGCAGGAATTGTCGATGACAATCGAAGAAGCACGGTTTGCCTCCGTGTTTCAAACGAAAGCCTTAGTGTCGTCCATGCAACACGGACATGAAAGACGACCATGCGTGCTCCATCCAGATAACATTCCATAGGCCGGAAAGTCGTTGATGGTCCACATAAGTGCTGCCCGCATCTGGAAATTTTGTTTTCTAGATACATCGTACGTGTTGGAACCTACTTCCCACAGCTGATTCAACTCATCAATCAATGGCTGTAAATAAACATCGATGTTCCTTTTCGGATTGTTCGGACCTGGGATAATAACGGTGAGGAACATATATGGAGTCTTCATGCACATCCAAGGCGGTAGATTGTACGGGTGACGATCACAGGCCAACACGAATACTGGGATCCCGAAAGTCCGAATGGGGTAAAACCGTCAGAGCAGAGACCCAATCTAACATTACACGGATCAGAAGCAAAATCTGGATACTCTCGATCAAAGTGCTTCCATGCTTCTCCATCAGATGGGTGATCCAACACTCCTTCGGTATGTTCCCGCTTATGCCAACTCATGTTTTCTGCAGTTTCCTTCACCATAAACAACCGCTGCAAACGCGGCGTCAACGGCAAGTAGTGCATCGAAGAGGTAGGCTTCCTGGCACCGACAGACTTTCCTCTACCACAGGCCTTGTAGCGATCGACACCACAAAATCTGCAGGCGTCTTCATCCTTGTCGTCTTTGTAGTACAACATGCACCCATTGCGACAGGCATCGATTTTTTCATATCCCATCCAGAGCGATCTAACCATCCTCTTAGACCGGTAGAAGTCTTTAGGCAACTTCGCACCCTCAGGCAATATTTCTATAAGCAACTCCATAATACGGTTGTAGCAATCTTGCGACATGTTAAAATCGGACTTGATGCTCAACAATCTTGTAACCACCTCCAACGGTGAATGATCCTCACAACCAGGATATAATGGAGTCCTTGCATTCTCCAGCAACTCCATGAACTGTGCAGCATCGGGGTTCGGTGCCTCCTCAGGTGCATCATGATCATCCGGATCGAAACTAGGCCCGGCCGCGTCGAAAACCATGTTCACCAACCCATCGTCGTAAGGAGTTGTTGTGGACATCCACATAAGGCTCGTACTCCGATGCTAAAGACACAAGTTCTCCGTGCTCGCTCCACTGATAGTAATTCGGCGTGAAACCCTTCGAGTACAAATGATACGTGACATCCACTTCTGGATGATATTTCAAGTTGCGACATCTCACACACGGACACTTAATTTTGGTACCGTCCATGTACTGAGGGAACGCCTTGGCAAACTGCAGGAACTGGTGTACACCCTCTATGAATTCATCCCGCACACCGCACATGTCATCAGGATGACGGTTGTACATCCAAGTACGATTCCGCAGATAGTAATTCAGCTCCATAATTCTGTAAGATAGATACATCAAGGTAGTGAATGATATGCAAGTGTCAAAGCTTTTCCGATGGATTGCATTTATCTTTTCATCCATTCATTCATGCATTGCATTTATCTTTTCAGTTTTGCATATCATTACCTACTATTATACATGCATTTATCTTTTCATCCATTCATTCATGCATTGCATTTATCTTTTCGATCAACAATCTAGTAAAACAAGGCTAAACTAGGTCAATAAGACAACATCTTGGGTTACATTGGTCAACTGGATTACATTGGATGTGAAAATCTGTATCGTAAGACAAACTAAACATAATTAGTATATAATCATGTAACTGGTGGATCCGCTAGCTAGTAAGCCGGATGTACTTAATATCAGAGAGTATCAGATTAGTATCAGTATATAGTTAGGTAGACCGTATCAAACGCATATCGGAATAGTAGGCCGAATAGGAGGCCGAGATAGTCGAATGAGAAGAAGGGAAGAAGGGAGGAGCAGATGGGTCCAGAGCCATGGTGGAGGAGGAGAAGTAACATGAGAGCAGTTTCCGCCGTAACATCTCCTGGCTCTGCTGGCAACTGAAGTCCAGATGCTACAAAGGACGATCCTTCGCTGAAATCGACTACAACACCCATCAGTTCAAGTTCATTCCTAGATGAGTATATTCCAATGCCATAGAGGAAGGTCAACAAACTGATGGCTTCTATGGCATTGGAATCTACTCATATAGGAATGAACTTGAACTGATGGGTGTTGTAGTCGATTTCAGCGAAGGATCGTCCTTTGTAGCATCTGGACTTCAGTTGCCACAGCAGAGCCACAGGAGATGTTACGGCGGAAACTGCTCTCATGTTACTTCTCCTCCTCCACCATGGCTCTGGACCCATCTGCTCCTCCCTTCTTCCCTTCTTCTCATTCGACTATCTCGGCCTCCTATTCGGCCTACTATTCCGATACCGATACTTTGAACCTTGATCTTAACACAAACCTATATACTGATCGATACTAATCCGCTACGCCCGATACTAAGTATATACGGTCGATACTGATAGCGATAGTCCGATACCGATAGCGATAGTCCGATACCGATAGTTCGATCGATACCGATAGTTCGATACCGATAGCGATAGTCCGATACCGATAGCGATAGTTCGATACCGATAGCGATAGTCCGATACAGATACCATGGACCTACATATCTATATATCACTAGTAGCCATACTCCTCTACATACTACTCTACACTAGGATCTAGTAACCATATACTAAGTCAAAATCTAGGGTTTGACTGAATATGGGTTAACTTTCTGGTCAAACTAAGTCAAAATCTAGGGTTTGGTCAAACCTAGACTAGTCAACAAGGTCACTTAGACTATTAAGTCAATTCTATGATATACTAACTCATAACTAACTATAGGCCAATATAACTAGGATATCCTAGGATACCATAATACTATATCATATACATATCAAGGTATATACCCAATGTCTATAGTCTAAACATATATCCCTTACAAGGACTCTCAAACCATTACATAGTGTAGCATCTCATTAGCCATATACCTATACTCTAATCCATTACCTACTCTATAACTCAACTGTTACCCACCATACTCTAAGAGCATCTCCAACCCTATTGTCTTGTTATATGTTGTGAATCATATGTGGCATTAGGCACAAGACAATGTCTTGTCTAGGTGGCAAGATTATATTGACAAATGACAATGAAGTAAGAAAATCTTCTCCAATGCAAAATTTTTCTTTTTTTTCAACTTGGAAGATAAAGTATTAAGATATTTACTTCTTTCCCAACTTTCAAGACAACTACTCATATTCTTTCTTTTTCCTAATATTTTTTATTCATAATTGATGACATGGAGAACAAGACATTGTCAAGTGCATTGTCTAGAACTAGACAACCAACTTCACAATGTCTTGTTTAATTTTTGCCACATAAGCTTCACAATTGACTTGACAATTGCATTGGAGAAGAACTTTTGAATAAAATTTTGTCATTCCTATGTGGCAACAACTTTTTTCCAAAGTCACAATAGGGTTGGAGATGCTCTAACTATCTACTTGCATTCACACACATTTATAGCAATATGTATAATATACTCACTAACATCTAACCCTCTTCCATTTGTTCCTTTAAATCAACACATATCTATATAGATATCCCAAATCTGTAAGGTATACAACCGGTTAGGGTTAGGGTTTACCTGACCGTCACGGCGAGGGGAGCGAGACGACGGCGGGGAGCGGCGTGGAGGTGGCTGCCGGAAGGAGTAGGAGGAGGAGCGGCGGTGGAGGTGCTCTGGCGAACGGCGGCGGTAGGGGGTCGGTTCGGCGGGGCTGCCGGAAGGAGGAGGAGGAGGAGAGGAGGTGCTCTGGCGAACGGCGGCGTAGGGGTCGGGTTCGGCGGGGGCTGCCGGGAAGGATGAGGAGGAGGAGGAGGAGGAGGAGGTCGGAGAGGCGTGGAGGAGGAGGCTGGACGGTGGAGGAGGAGGCTGGACGGGGTCGGTGCTCGCGGCGGTCGTGGGGGTCGCCGAGGGTGCGGTCGGACGGGGGTCGAGGGACAGGGGTGCTCGGGTCGGGAAATAATGGGGGGGAAGGAAAATATTGGGGGGGAAATGGGGGGAAGTGAAATCGAAACTGACCTATATTCGCACATTAGCGGCGTAACATAACCGCGTCGGTAACCGTCAACTTTATTGATATTAACGACGCCATAGTAAAACGTCGCCAAACGTCGCTAATATCAATATTAGCGACGTTCACCGACATATCCGCGACGTGAGTTTTTCAATACGCAAACGTAGTTACTATACGACGCTGAACGTCGCTGAACATCGCTAGTAGTGACGTCTTGCGACGTCATAAGAAATCGTAATTGTTTTTTATCTGCGACGTTTTCGGAAAACGTCGCAAATTACGTCGGTATATGACTTATTTTGGTATGATTGAGATGCTGTCGTAGTGGTCGGACGAAAGGGGGTGACGCGCCACCACCCGCTCGAGTGAGCCAAAGGCATGCAGCCACTTCCCTCCCTCCATTCCCCCTCTCCTCTCCATGCTACCAACAGGAAGGATCATGCTTTCTAGTTCTCTTCCATCCATACCTTCCTCGGTTCTGATCAGCTTCTTCCTTCTTCTCTCCTCCACCATAGCTCTGGACCTATCTACTCCTCCCTACTTCCCTTCTTCTTATTTGACTCTCTCAGCCACATATCATATTTAGCTCATGTAGAGTTGAGGAAGAAGTGGACAGGAAGAGGAGGAGGAAGCAGCACGCCGGCGGCATGACCTGGAGTGGCTCCTTCGGCCGACTCTACACTTGCTCCTCAACACCATCCTGGGAAAATCTCCAGCACCTCCAACAAAACCTCTGTAATTCCTCCTCCAGCCACCGCTGTGCTGCTTCCCCCTCCTCTTCCTGCCCACTTCTTCTCCCCCACTCTACACTTGAGCTGGATATCATATGTGGCTGAGAGAGTCAAATAAGAAAAAAAAGTAGGGAGGAGCAGATGGTCCAGAGCATGGATGAAAGAAAACTAAAAGCACTGATCCTTCCTGTTGTGAGAACTGTGAAGAGTGAGAAAGAGAGGGGTCTTTGATTTTGCATTCATCACATTAGAGGGGAGCCACTGGAAAGTTGTGACGTTGGTAGCATGAGAGAGTAAAAATCTGTATCACAAGACTAACAGAATTACTATATAATGTACTCACCAATAACCGGATGTGTCTGGAGTCTTTGGGCCTATCGTGCAGTAATTGGTGGATCCGCTGGTATAGGCCGGATGTACTTAGTATCTACTGTATCAGATTAGTATCGGTCTATCGGTTTGGTATAGGACGTATCAGATTGGTATTGGCCTTAACAAATTGGTATCGTCCTATCCGATATATACATGTATCGCCGTATAGCTAGGATTCATATTGTCCTTATCGTTTGGTATCGGTCATATTCGATAGGTATCGGCCATATTGGATTAGTATTGACCATTTCGAATTAGTATCGTGAAAGTTTAGTAACAACTATACTTTGATTTCTCTCTTCTCGAGCTAGAATACCATTGCAAGAGATCACCATATCGTGATTGGCCAGTTACAGTAAGATACATGCTTCCTTTTCCATCAGGAAAAGCGAGATTGAAAGGAAGTCTGTGACTCTCCTGTAATGGTATCTAGCTCTAGAAGAGAGAAATCCAAGTACATTTGTTACTAACCTTCCACGATACTACTCTGAATGGTCTATACTAATCCAACACGGCCGATACCTATCAGATATGACCAATACCAAATCGATAAGGCCAATACGAATCCTAGCTATACGTCGATACATCGATAGGACGTACCAATTCGCTAAGACCAATACCAACCGATACGGCCCATACCAAACAGATAGATCGATACTAATCCGATACGGTCAATACTATAAGTACCTACGGTCTAGGAGGTTGATCCGCTGGTACATCCATAACGATCAACGAAGTAACGATCCATTTCAATTTGGATGTGAAAATCTGTATCGTAAGACAAACTAAACATAATCAGTTCATGTCATCTGCACTTTCTGCAGTAATGACCACAAGTTTTTATGTTTCTTCAACTATATTCAT
Source organism: Iris pallida (assembly GCA_029216955.1). Taxonomy (NCBI): domain Eukaryota; kingdom Viridiplantae; phylum Streptophyta; class Magnoliopsida; order Asparagales; family Iridaceae; genus Iris; species Iris pallida. Next base: position 57,153 of record JANAVB010028060.1, read on the forward strand.
ATGCTTAATTGCCAGTATGGGAACGAATGGCTCAGAACACAATCCAAAATTTATTCTAGCATACATTAGTGTGAATCATCTATGTTTTGTACATATGGTGTAGTATATGTTCTTATCATATCTACTATCTGAAGATGTAACAGAATCAATGAACTCACATAATGTAATACTAAGACATCATCTACTACTATAAGATATAGTGATAGGTTGTCATATCATCATTGTCGAGGGATGAGGGTCAAGGACAGTCAACTTTATCTACGCTACATAGTTCTTCTGCCTCGCCAGTTCGAAATGGCTGCAGGGACATGTCCTGATCACCATGTCGTAGTCCAATACATCCAGAGGTTGACACAGTACTAATTCATATATGTAGTCCAATACAAATAGTCTAATACAAACAACCCAATACAAATAGTCCAATACAAATAAGTACTAATAGCTAATGAAACCATGCAGCTCACGCAAACGCTCAGTATACGATCACGCAACCACCTCGAATAGTATCGACGCGCGGCAGGAGAGATGTTGTCCATTACAGGTGCTGGATAATAGAACTCCCGTCTCACTAGCTACCGGTGCCACTTCCTCCTTAACAGTAGAGGAGCCACCTCAGCATTCAGTGTTTCCCTCAAACGACGTGCCGCTCCTCGGTCATGGTGCCATCTGGTAAGGTCGATATTCACAAATATATAATTGTAACATAAGCAAGCTAACTGAAGGAACCACATCTCTTTTGAGTACACTTTCGAAAGCAATAAAATACAGAATATTTAATTTTTTGCCAAGTATGAGAACGTATGCTCAGAACATAACCCAAAATTTATTCTAGCATATATTAGTGAATCATCTATGTTCTGTACATATGGTGTAGTATATTTTCTTATCGTATCTAGTATCTGAAGAATGTAACAGAATCAAGATGAACTCACATAATGTATCCTAAACGTCATCTACTCTATATAAGATATAGTTAGGTTTGTCATATCATCATTGCCGAGGGATGATGGTCGAAGGACGTCCAACTTTACTACGGCTACATATATCTGCCTCGCCAGTCGAATGGCTGCAGGGACTATGTCGGAGGACAGTCAACTTTATTAATATTTTTGATTTTCGATACCAAAAAATCTGATACTCCGATCCGAAACCACCGATATTACCGATACCCCTGATCCGATACTCATAGGAATGGTTCGATACCGATTCTGATACCTCCTCCCCCGATCCGATACTCATAGGAGGGCCGATCCGAAACCACCTATACCCCCTCCCTTGATCCGATACACTGATCCGAAACCACTGATACTCATAGGAATGGTCCGATCCGAAACCACCGATACCCCACCACCCGAAACCCTGCAC
>JANAVB010028061.1:0-25734 GCA_029216955.1 Iris pallida
CGCTGACGGCTTTTTAATCGTCTAGCTTCGAAGAGAAGGTAGTTGGAAACTCACTCCCTCTCAAGGAGGGGCCTTGGGAGGTACCCTCTCAATTGACGCCTTCTCGAACCAGTAGATACTTTGACTGCTTCACGAGCCGGTTCTTCTTTCAGTTACCGAGCCTTGCGTCCTGGGAGCATCTATAGTGAGGTCCCAAATGACACGTTTCCCTTCAGCGCCCCGATCTTTGCAAATCGGATGCTGACATCGATCAAGGTGATGTATCCGACAGATAGCTTTAGAGTCGAAGGCTGGTGTCACTACATTCCGAAGTGGGACGAGTTGACCACTTGGTGCTTTCAAGGTTCGAGGTTGAGCTTAAAGAGATCGGGCTGACAGCCGCCATTCGGGCCACGCAGGCAGGCTGGACCTCAATAAGCCTATGTTCCTTGCGCTCTTGGAGCTTTTCAATGCCCAGACTGGCAGCTTCTTTACTCCGGTGGGGGAGTTGGGATTGGCCCTCCATGAAATGTACGAAGTGTCCAAGCTTCCTTGGGGCTCGGAACCGTACGAGGAATATTTTCCATCAAACGAAGAGATCCAAGTTCTGGAAGATAGGATCCGGAGATGATGGCTGTTTTCAAAGAGGTGACGAGCCATCATTATCTGATGCACCGGAGGGACAAGGGCAAGACCCAGCCTCATGTGACTGCTTGGAGGGACTACGTCTTCAGGCAGGATTTGGCGGATCCTTCGAGGATTCAGTTTGCGACTCCGCAGGGATTGAAGCCCGCGGAAGTGAGTTCTGAGATAAGCCGGGTGGACGAAAGGACCCCACATTCTAATGAGGGCGGCAAGGCTACGTACAGCTGTTTCTGGCACTGCGGGCACCGGATGTCATCTAAGGCAGTGTTGACGGCCTACTTGACGATATGGCTCCGGGATTACGTATTTGCAGGTGGATCCGGTGCCGTCGAGAGGGGTACATCGGAATCTCATTTTGCCTGCAGTGAAGTTGGCCTGTGGGCGACCTTTAGCTCTCCTCCCCGCGATGGTGTGCAACCTGTTACGCGGTTTGAGGTCTTTTGCCGATGATGTGATCCACGAGAGAGGTAATAATGATAACTTTCCCCGGGCCGAGCTGCCTTTCCATTATCTTATGGGGTGGCTGATTTTGCATCATCCGAACGTGATGAGTCCCGGTCCGGAGGGGGACCATGTCGAAGGAGATGCCTTCATTCGTCGCTTCTATAAGAGGAAGTGGTCCTACACTGGCGTCCCCGTTTGCAGGAGAGTCTTGTCCTACCTTCAGGGGTGGAAGATTGTCAAGGTTGGCCCGATCTTCAAAGATTTCGAGGCCGACCAAGATTTAGTTGACTCTGGCGAAGATGCGGTCACTTTGCCGAAATGGAGTTTCCGTTGGTTGCAGAGTATCCGGCCTTCTCATCTGGTCTACCGCAACCAGAATAGGTGTTATCTGGAGCCTTATCTGCCAAGCCAATTTGCTCGTCAGTTTGGCTATACCCAGTTAATGTTGCGGAATCCCAGTAGTAGTTTAGGCTTCATCGGGAGTTTGCTGGATGGAGCCCGGGGATGGCAATATTATAACGCTGGATGCACTAGCGTTAAGTTCACCACGCCAGTTCGCAATCCTCGGCCGCCGATCCTATATCCGGCCGCCAAGCTGTATTGCACTATAACTGCTATGTCTCCTGGTTACGACAGGGAGACTAGTTTCATCATTGGAACCCAGCTGGAGGCGACAGCGAATATGTTGATGGCAGCCCGATCATATCGTCCACCAGAGTTGGCGGGGTATCGGGCTGCTACTGCAGTACCAGTGGGAGACCCGTCTGTCGAGAAAAGGCGGGCTGATACAGAAGCTGGTTCTTCTGTACCGAAAAGGTCGAGAAAGGCGCCGACCCCAAAGGTTACGGAAGTGCCACTTGCAACGCCAACGGGATCAGTCCCTGCTGAGGTAAGGAATATTTCGTAATTCCAATTCTTTTCGTCATTGTGGCGACTTATGCCCTTCTTCTTGTAGGGATCGTTGAAGAAGAAGTCCCGTATTTCAAAATCGGGCACTAGTAAACCGAAGGAGGTGGCAGGCTCTTCTGATGAGCGCATTCCACCAATGCTAATGTCTCCCGTGGAGGAAGGTCCCGAAGATGTTCCTGCGGAGATTTTAATATCTTCTGACTTCGAGGTCGCAACAACTTCTGGGAGAGCACCATTTGCCGTGGAGGCCTTGGATGCTGAGGGTCCTGCGGACTCGAGGCATCCTGATGACGAAGTGGACTGGAGTTCGTCGCCTTCCGATGACGTCCCTCCGGTCTTGCAAGAATCTGTTGCGGGGACAGCAGATATGGTTGAGACAGCGGAGAGGGTTGATTCCCCTCTTTATCATGATGAAGGAAGGTCGACTGTATCATTGCCGAGTCCTACCCCGGCTTCAATCGTGGAAGTTGAGGCGGCTACCGCTCAGGAGGTAGCGACAGGTTCTGTCCCTGTTGATGATGAGACTCGTCTTCCGGTCGCGACCGCTGAGACGGGTCAAGAGACAAGTGATAATCTCCCTCTTCTGCCAAGGGAGGTACCAACTGTTGATAGGACGTTGGGGGTAGAAGAGGTGGTCGTTGACATCGGTGGTTCCTCCGGGCATGAGAAGGGTAAGGGTGTAGAACCCTCTGTAGCTCCTTCTACTTGGGGGACCATCTCAACGCCTGTGCCGGCCCCTTCTGTTGCTTCGGCTCCTCGGGATAGCAGTCCAGCCCCTGTTGATAAAGAGCCCATTGATGCCGAGGTTCAAGCCTCGCTGATTAAGGTTGGCGGATCTTCTTCCGGTCCGCAAACTGTAGTAGCTCCTTCAACTCCTGCGATGACACCGCAGGTCCTGGCAGATGCAGACGAGTATGTGAAATTCCTCGTCGAGGGGGTATACAAAATGCTGCAGAAGGGTGTATCTGCTGTGATGGATGCCAACAGAAGTTTTGCGACGGCAAAAGCTTTGGCAATGCCCTGTATCGAGCTGATTCGTATTCACCAAGGCCACGACCACATGGCCGAAATTCTGGAGGCTTCGGTGATTGAGCTGGATGAGCGGCTCGCGGAACTTCAACGTATCCAGCGAAACGATCTCTCTGTGCTGATAGATGCAGAAAAGGGGAAGCTGATTGCTGAGATCGAGTCTTCATACCAAGCCACCGTGGGCGTTTGGGAGCACGAGGTGGCTGAGACTGAGGCTGCGGTAGAGCAGTTGTCTCAGTCCATGAAGACGTCGGTGGAAACTCGGGCTGTATTGGAAGCTAATATCGCGGATATCGACACCCAGATGCGCCGCCTTGAAGACCAACGGGCCCGACTCCAGTTAGAGGTCGAGCGTGTCCGGGCTGAACATGCAGCATTCAAGAAGGATGAAGCGACTTTTACTCAGCGGACTCTTGCTTTGGCGCAGCAACGACAACAGCTTGATGATAAGCATGCGAGCGATACTTCTGCTGAGGCTGTCGAATTGATGCGTCAAGAGGCAGAGCGACGAGTCCTGGCAACGGTGGAGGCCCGCGCAGTCGACTTAAAGCTTCGAGTCAGGGAGCTCTCAGCCCATCCTGGGGAGATTCAGGGACCATAGCTTTTTCCTTTTTCTTTTATGTTCTTTTGCAACCCTTGCTGGGGGATGATGTAGCTTCTTGTACTCCTTTTTTCAGAAGAATAAAGAAGTATGCAACCTTTGTGATGTGTTCATTTTTTGTCATGAACTTGACGATTTGTGTGGACCTATTATCTTTTGCGCACCTTGGTTTTTAGGTACAGATAATAAGTTTGAAGGAACCATTATGTTTGCTCAGAGGTAATATGGACATGGCAATCATTGGGTTCGAAATGATAGTATCTCCCTACTCAGAGGTATTATGGACGTGGTAGGAATGATCTTGGGGGATACGCTGAACAACTCAGAGGTGATGTGGACGTGGAAGTTCTGCGATCAATGTACAATAACGCAGGGGTTGTTTGTACAAGATGTTTACTCAGAGGTAACGTGGACGTGGTAAACATGAAGGTTAGCGTAGGATTACGAAGTGTAAGATTCTGCTTTGTAGGGTGTAGAGAGACAACTCAGAGGTAATGTGGACGTGGTTATTTTTCTACTGGAGGATGCCACGGAACAGCTGGGTTCCGGAAGCGTATGAGTTTGTGGAAAGAGGTTGTTTGGGGAAGTACATGTCTGGAGGATGTCAAAAATAGTACTTCTTTAGGAACTTGCCGTTGATGGGCATCATGAACAAGTCCCCATTGGGTTTGGCGAGGCGGTAAGCACCGTTTGAGTATACCGTCTCTATGATGAAAGGTCCTTCCCACTTGGGCTTGAACTTTCCTGGTGTCTTGTGAGTCAACACCATTGGTCTTCTGACTGCTAAAACCAGGTCGCCAACTTGAAAAGTCCTCTGTTTGACCTTCTTGTTGAAAGCCTGTGATATACGGGCTTGGTAGAGCTCGATGCATTGTTGAGCTAGGAGACGCTTTTTGTCAAGTGCCTCCAGTTCCCGCAGACGACAACGTTGATTGTCCTCTTCTGTGAGTTTGTTTGTGATTGCTACGCGGAGTGAGGGTATCTGTATTTCGAAAGGCAGTACCGCTTCGCTCCCGTAGACCAGGAAGAATGGAGTGTTGCCTGTTGGGGTCCGTACCGTTGTGCGGTAGGCCCAAAGGCATTCGCCAAGCTTTTCGTCCCAGTCGCGTTTGTTGGATGACACGACCTTTTTGAGCAGCCTAACGATAGTTTTGTTGAATGCCTCAGCCAACCCGTTTGCTGCCGGATTGTAGACGGTTGAGGCCACGTTCTGAATGCGATTCTTGTCGCAGAACCTGCTGAAAATGTGGCTGATAAACTGAGGACCATTGTCATGGATGATCCGCCGGGGTACTCCGAAACGGTAAATGACATGGTGTTTGATAAAGCTGACCACCCTGGAGCTGATGGCCAGGATGAAACGGTGTCCTCTCGATGAAGGAGGGGTGATTGGTCCTACAATGTCCATGTCCCAGGCTTCGAAGGGCCAGGAGGCGACTGTAGGATGTAACGGTTCCGAAGGTATATGTATGAAGTCTGCATGAAGTTGGCACGCGTGGCACTTCTTAGCATATTCAACAGCGTCGGCGGCCATGGTTGGCCAGTAGTAGCCCATACGTCGCAGTCGATCTTGCAACTTAGGACCGGGTTGATGAGCTCCACAAGTTCCGTCATGAGCTTCTTGAAGAGGTTCGGCTGCTTCTTCGTTGGACAGGCATCGAAGGAGGAGTCCATCGAAGGAGCATCGGTACAGCATTTTGGTAGCTGTATCATAGTAGAATCGAAGGGAGCATCTCCTGACTGAGACAGCTTCCTTCGGGTCCTCTGGAAGGATTCCGTAGACAGCGAAGTCGATGAACGGGAACCTCCAGTCTCGGACATTAACACCAGTGTTTGTCGGCATGGCGTGAGCCACCCGCAAGCATAGGTTGTTTCTGGGACAAATCAGGTCTCGGCCAGTCACCGTGACATAGTGTTGAGTTCCAAGGGGCGCTGCCAATGAGGCTGCGAGGCCAGCCAGAGCATCGGCCTCCAAGTTTTGTAAACGGGGGACGTGTTCAATGAAGAACCCGGCGAAGGTTGAAATGATGTTCAACGCGACTTCATGATAAGGGATTAAATCTTAATGGCAAACTTCGTATTGTCCTCGAACCTGGTTTACGACGAGTTTTGAGTCACCGTAGGCTTCCAGATGGTCGACCCCCAGCTGTTGTGCGAGCTGGAGTCCCATGACGAGTGCGTTGTACTCGGCAACGTTGTTGGAGCACGGCTTCGAAAGAGAGTACGTACGCTGGATGACCAGCTGATCGGGGGAGACTAAGACTACCCCCACTCCTGCGATGATTTGGCCTTTGGGGCCTATTCTCGAAGCGCCGTCGAAGAACATCCGCCAAACGAAGCTTCCTTCGGTGACGTTGGATTTTTGGACCTCATCCGGGATATCTTCATATAGTTTTGAGGATTCTGGTATGGGGTGTGCAGCTAAAAAGTCAGCCAGGGCTTGACCCTTGACAACCTTTTGCGGAACAAACACCATGTTGTACGGTGTTAGCAGGATCGCCCATGTAGCCAGCCGGGAGTTCAATGATCCTGGCTTCGTCATGAGGACTCTGAGCGAATTGACTCGGGAAATGACATGAATTGTCTGACCCGAGACATAATGACGAGTCTTCTGGATGGCAAACACCAAAGCCAAGCACTCCTTTTCGACGGGGTTGTACCGGTGTTCGGCCCCGATGAGTGTTCGACTGAGGTAGTAGATTGCTTGCTCGAAGCCTGTATCGCTATTTTGAGCCAGCAGAGCGCCAAGAGAATGATCCATGGCACGGACGTAGAGGAGAAATGGTTTGCCGGCGACTGGCGCTACCAGGACTGGTGGGCTTGTTAAGTAAGCCTTGATGTCGTCGAAGGCCCTTTGGCACTCCTCTGTCCAGACGTAAGAGACTCCCTTCTTCATGAGCTGAGTAAAGGGTTGACATCTACCGGAGAGGTTTGCTATGAACCTCCGGATATATGCCAGACGTCCCTGTAGGCCCCGAAGTTCTCGAAGGTTCTTCGGAGGGTTCATGTTGAGGATGGCTTTGGTCTTCTCAGGATCAACATGAATGCCTTTCGCTGTGATAACAAAGCCCAAGAATTTGCCGCTAGAAACCCCCAGAAAGGATTTAGCGGGGTTCATTTTGAGTTGATGTGCCCGCATGAGATCGAAGACCGTCTTCAGGTCCTGTAGGTGATCTCCTTTGAGGCGGCTCTTGACTGCGATGTCGTCAACATAGCATTCGACTGTCTTGCGAAGATGTTGACGGAAGATGGTGCTCATAGCTCGCTGGTATGTCGCACCGACGTTCTTCAAGCCGAAGGGTATTACTGTGTAGCAGAAAACACCCTTTGGAGTCCTGAATGACGTGTGTTTCGCGTCATCGAAGAACATCTTGATTTGATTGTAGCCTGAATACCCGTCCATGAAGGACATGCGCTCAAAGCCACATGTGTTGTCGATCATCACATCAGTGATTGGAAGCGAGAATTCGTCCTTCGGGCAAGCAGAGTTGAGGTCCCTGAAGTCGATACAGACTCGTATCTTCCCGTTCTTCTTGGTGACAGGAACGACGTTGGCTACCCAATCCGGGTGTTGTTTCTCACGGATGAAGCCGCTGGTCAAGAGTTTGTCTACCTCTTGATCGATGGCATTCATGATGTCTGGACGAAAGCGTCGCTGTTGTTGTTTGATAGGTTTGGCATCAGGTAAGATGTTCAACCTATGCATTGCGATCTGTGGATCGAGTCCCGGCATGTCTTCATAGCTCCAGGCGAAGACGTCGATATACTCTTTAGCCAGTTGGGTTAAAGATTCTCGATCTTCTCCTTCTAGGCTTTTACTGATGAAGATGGGTTTGGAAGAAGACCCATCCCCGAGGTCGATCTGCTCGACTTCGTCTTCGGTGGGAGGTTCACGTAACTCAAAATGAGATTCCCATTGTTCTCCTAGGCGTTGGGCCCAGGGTTCTTCTTCGAAGGGTTCCGGCGCTTGGTCTTCGCCTTCACCTTTTTGAGGTTGTGCCGACGTCATGTTAGCTGACAGCACTTTTCTGAAGACTGATCCGATACTGGTGTCGGAATCCCAAGTCGATGCTTCGGACGAGTGGGAATGTTCTACGTCTTCTACATCTGAACTCTCTGGGGTTGATGGCGGCGTGATATAGCCTAACCCCCGTCGAGTCCGATTATAGTAGTCCTGTGGCTTTCCATTGGGCATCGAAAGCCGGACAGGGAGATGCCGACCCTTGCCGAAGTTTAAGCCTTTGTTGCTTTTCAGGTCGTAGCCCATCCTTTGGATGATGTGCTTTGCCGTATCCGTGTACCGATAGACTTGTACTCTGCCGGTATCAGGTTCGGGCTCGATTGAGGGGAGGTCCTGATGACGTTCGACTTTGCCCGAGATGATGGTGCCTTCGTCTCGGCTCCGTGGAGGGACTATGAAGATTCCTTGAGACGGGACTACTCGATTATGATGGACGATCGTTATTTGTGTTTGCAACGACCGTAGAGCGTTATCTAATGTATACATGGCATTCCAGTGTGGAAGACAAGAATAATTAAAAGATACTCTATTATTGATAAAATACGAGATCTTATCCCGTGGGATTATATTGTCAAAGGAGGGTGCCTCTACGTCAGCCGAGATATATTCACCAAGCTTCTCGTCTGTAAGAACTGGGGGCGGACTAGGAGAATCCACCACAGCTTTGATTCTGGGGTCTGAGAGGGTTATATGAGCCTTCTCTGACACCTTGGATGACTGCGGCGGCTTGCCCTTGAGACGCACTTTGAGAGGCGCCTCGGCTGCGCCTCCGGTGAGTGGTGCCTTCCCTTGTAATTTTGCCACCAGGGGAGCCGATGTTTGAGGTGGCTTTCCTTTGAGGCGTATCTTCAGGGGTGCTTTGCGAGCCGGCGCTTTCCCTGATAGCTTGATGCTCATTGGAGGCGCCTTCTGGGGTGGTTTCCCCTTCAGTCGGATTTTCAAGGGGGCGTCGGGAGTCGTCTCAGGCTCCATGTCCGGCTCTGTTGCCGTCTCTGCCTCATCATCAGCGTCGTTGGCTTCCTCCTCGTCAATGGGCTTGTACAAGTCGGAATCGGTGAAGTAGGCTTCAATCCCTTTGAAAGGATCGATGTCTGCAAACTCCGTTCGGATGACGCCATTAGTGGATACATACTTCATGCACTGGTGGAGCGTGGAGGGCACCACCATGTACTCATGTAGCCATGGTCGACCGAGCAGGATGTTGTAGTTGACCTCGACATCTACCACATAACAAGTCACCTCAGTTTTGAGGCTACCAATGTGACACTTCAGTCGGATCTTGCCCAGTGGCTCGCTCTTGCTAGCATTGAAGCCACTGATGGTTGTATTGGAGGGCGCCAGCCGGTACATCGGGATCCCCAGCTTAGAGAGCAACGCCTTCGGGATGATGCTTAGGGAAGACCCAGGATCGATCTGAATCTGGCTCACCTTGACCGAGCCAATGTACCCTGTGTAGTACAGCGGTCGGTTATGTCGGTAATGCTTGAACAGCATGTCTTGTTGGGTGAAAGTTATGTTTGGGATAACTTCATCCGCACAATGACAGTGCGCACAAGTAGTTGGGAGCTCTTCAGGCTGTTTGACCTGACTGAGAAAGGATTCAGCGTCCTTCAGAGCTTCGCAGAGAGCTTTTCGGGAGTCTTTAGAAAGACGCAGGAGCTCGAACAAAGACAGGCGTGCAGGTGTAGTGGCAAGTTGTGCCAGAATGTCGAAGTTGTGAGGCTTGGACAGCCCCGAAGCATTCTCCTTCCGTAGAGGTCTGTCAAAATGGGCCTCCGCCTGCTTCTGCTTATTGGCTGCTGAGGGCTTAGATGGACCCTCCTCAGGGATGGTGCTAGGAGGCACCACCTCGGCGGCGGCTTCGCCGGACTGGGAGTTCTGTTGTGCACGTGTTTGCACTGGAAGTGCCTCTTCTGTTGAAGAAGAGACGGTGCGGCAAGACTTGATCTTCCTCCCTTTTGATTTGGAGGTAGGGCGTACCTCCGATTGAGTCACCTCGGAGACGAGGTCGGGGTGAACCCAGAGGACCTCTCCTCGAGATGTGGTGAGCGGGGTGAGTCCACTCACATTGTCACGGGTAGGTGGTAAGTTTACCACCTCCATTGTCGCCTTAGGGATGGAGACGACGCCATCTTGTGTGGAGGTTAGCGGCAAGGTGCCGAACTGAAGTGACACCACATTGGCTGACACCGTCTTCTCTTCATAGTCGACGGAGATTACATCGGCATTGATCATGCACTGGATGTAATTCTTGAGGACGTAGCAGTCCTTGGTCGGGTGTCCGACAAACCGATGGTAGTGACAGTACCTTGGGTTGTCCACTTTCCCGACTTCGTCGGGCCGCTTTGGGTCCGGTAGTTTGATCTTGTCACCCTGCTTCAGTATCTCAAAAAGTTGCAGGGTGTCGTCATCATTGAATGAATAAACCTCCTTGGGTCTCGGTGCCAGTGGAGGCTTCTGAGTAGGCGCAGATGCGCCTTTCGAGGCATTAACAGTCAATGCCTGTTTCCCCTTTGCTTCTCGTCCGGAGCTGTTAGCTGCGGACTTTTTCCCCTTGTCGTCAAAGGCGGGGAAGCTGACACCCAGAAGACATGCATTGGCCGCCTTCTTTTATGCAGCTTCAGCTTCGATGATCAGGGATCTCCAGTCAGGAGGGGGAGTAGAGTTGAGCCAGAGCTTCACTGCAGGCAACATGTTCATGCTGCAAGCGGAGAGGAGCGCATGTTCTGGCATGCCTGGAGGTAGCCTGAAGCAGGCCTGTCGGAAGCGTTCGATGAACGCCCGAACCGTTTCCTTCTCCTTCTGACGTATCTCTATGAAAGACGCCATCGTCATGTCTTTCCCGCCGTCATAGAAGCGGTCGAGGAAGAGGCGCGTCAGGTCGTCGAAGGATGATATGGAATTATCGGGAAGACTGCAGTACCAGTCATACGCCACCCCCTTCAGGGCCCCGACAAAGATACTGGTGAGGAGCGCATCCTCCTTCGGAAGATGCCCTGTCTGTGACTGAAAGTACGTCAGGTACCGTCGTGGAGAGTCCTTCCCGTCGTATGGGGTGAGTGTTTGTGGTTTATACTTCGGGGGATAAACCACCTTGTTTCACTCGAGGGGATAAGGCTGGGGAATGCCCATCTTCTGGCGTTCCTCTTGCCTGTTCTTGGACTCGAAGCACTCCCGCAGGTCTTTGATCATTTCGACCACATCCTCCGTAGAGCTAGGAGTCGGGGAAGGAGGTACCATCTGGATTGGAGCGTTTGAGGGCTCCGAGGTCCGAGGTGCTTCTGTATCTGAGGGCGCCCGTTGGAGGGGCACACTCGACTCCCCATTAGCTCCCGGGTCAGGGCCAGTTGAAGGTGTCCTGATCAAGGCCGACCGCATCTCAAACACTGCTTGAGTCAGTGCTTGCATAGAGGCAGAGAGGGTTTTGAGTCCTCCTTCTAATGAGTCTATGCGCTGGACTATGTCCTGTGGCGGCACATCAGACTCGACATCCTCCCCAGCCATGTATACTGTCCTGATACGGCCAGGAGTGGATGGATTGGTTGAGGCTTCGCTTTCGGCCTCACTCTCATGCGGGGGAGTCACTTCTCCTGGTGTTTGGCCACCCCCAGCCACATTCTGGAGTTCATCTTCAATAGGCGCATCTGCAAGGGTCTGATTGCCCTCAGCTCCGTCTTGAAGGACCTCTTCGTCTCCAGAACTACCCCCAGCGGTGTCCTGGAGGACATCCTCATTTTGAGGGGCTTCACTGAGACTAACTTTGCCTTGATGATGAAGATCCGTCGCAGCTGTGCTTCGGACATCTTCGTCTTCGGAAGGAGGCTCAACAAGGGTCTGGCTACCCCCAGCTTCCTCCAAGGACTTCTTCCTCGACCGAGTGACTTCAAACACTCCAGAGGTCGAGACAGCTGCCTTAGTTTTCCTCGGCTGGCTTTTGGATGAAGACGAGGAATTGGCAGTCATCTTCCGGATTGATGAGGAGTTGGAGATCACGTTGCATGAAGCAACCTTTGGCTCCTCTTCTGTTGACACCTTCATCCCAAGGCGACGTCGGAGAGGTATCAATGATTGCAGCCGTTGGAAGACCGACTGCCTTGGTGGAGCTGCCGCCTTGCAACAGCAGTTGATGGTGACCACCGCACAAGTATGCCCCGTGAGAGGCGCATCGTGCTTGTTGGTCGACTCTCCTGACCGGCGCTTGTGAGTGATCACGTTGCGCAGGTCGTTGGAGGAGAGTGGTGCCTTCACACCCCTTTCAGACGTATGGCAGGGCCAAACGCCGGGGTGGTCAGGTGAGTGCTGCGCCCCATGATCTAATACCAAGCAGGCATCACGATCAGTAGTGGGAGAACCACAACATTTGAAGTGACTTGAACGAACCTCAAACGCACAATCAGAGGAGGCGCGGGAGTTCAAGACCACCGAGTTTGCCTTACTCAACTTGGTTGTGCACGCAGTAGATGCGCCCAAGCGAGATGAGGACTTTGAAGGTCGACTCGTTGTTGGTACAGAAGCACTTGAGTCAACCTTGTACAGCTTGCCATCGGCAGCGCACGTGATTGTAAGCGCGTGCCTCTGGCCTGCTGCTGGCATAGCACTTTTATGGCGCATGGCCCGTGCCGCCTTGGATTTCTTCGTACTAGCCCGCTGGGGCGCATAGTACTCAGCATCCAACTTCTCTTCGCCATTACAGCGAGTGAGTCTGTCAAAGACAGAGGCTTTTTGTGGCGCATTAGAGGTGATGCGCGGGGCATTGGCTGCGCCCCTGCTCCGTCAACGCATCTTCCTCGCCTAAGAGGGAGATAGCTGGGGAACGTGGTCGGCCGCACGCTTCCCCAAGAGATGCGTCGCATCGACGGGCGCACCTTGGTTGCTGAGAACGTCAGCAAGAAGGGAAGGCTGGATTGCTGCATCCCCTTCAGTGGTAGTGCCCGAGGCGTCGACCTTGCGCACCCAGGCCGTACGGATCTTCTTCGGCTTTGGCAGCCGCTTCGAAGGACTCGCACTTCCTTCAGAAATGAACTCCTCGTACGCCTGTTGATTGAGGCGCACGACCAGCGTCTTGTGGAAGGAGCCCACCTTCACGTCGTCGGCCTGTGACACGACTTTCTCGGAAGAGAAGAAAGAAGTCCCCAGCAGAGTCGCCAGCTTGTTTGCCATTAAAATTGTTTGATTGAAAACTTCAATACAAATAGAACAGTGTTACAATATAGGACTTAGATGTAGTCCTAGGAGTACACTTTTGTTTAAGCTGGGTCCTTAGTGTCAATGGAGCGAGTGGTAATGCGTTGACTCCGTTGACGGGCTGACGACGGTTATCGGTTCTCTGAAGGTGTGGATTGCTCTGGGTGCTGGAGCTTGCTGAGAGGAGGAAGACGTTGAGTGTCTGTATCTGCCACTCTGGTGATTCCTTGTATGTTCGTTGTGGATTCTGTGTGTGTGTGAAGGAGAAGATCCCTCTATTTATAGTTTTGCAGGCTGGCTGCTCATGCACGTATGTAGGATGCGCCGGTATGTGGGGACGCCACGTGGAGATTGCTGATGGGGGCGTATGGATGATGCGTCCTGATTGGGAGGTTGACCTCTTCATACTGCTGTTGTGAGCCGGCACGTGGCAGAAGAGAAGATCTTTCTGTTGCTGAAATCTTGGACGAGTTGAGTCAATGGACACATATCGTCGACCCATGGCTCGAAGATCTCGGATTTGGGGGGGGTAGTGATCTGGTGAGCTGCGCCTTTGATCTGGGCGCAGGAGGAGGCTGCGGCTCATAACCTTTGGGAGTTACAAACCATTTAGAGCGCATGGCTTTTGAGGCGCATGCATGCGACTTTCCTTCTGTCTTTCGGGATCAGAGATCAGTCTGGGGCGCATGGCTTTTGAGGCACATGCAAAGCTTCAACTGGAGACTCTTCTTCTGTCTTTAGGGATCAGTGAAGGGTCTGAGGCGCATGGCTTTTGAGGCGCATGCAGGTTTGGGCGCATGGCCGTAGAGGCACATGTGGATGGTTTAAGGGGCCACGTGGCAGTAGCCGTCGGAATAGAGTCATGATGATGCTGACGTTGCCGACGCTTCATTCTCTGAAAAAGCTGTCAACTGTTCAGACTTTGGGAAGCGTGCTGCCAACTCTGGTGTCAGTTCAGCATTTAATGTTTGTGACGTTCGATGGACAGCTGAGTGGGCACATTGGTTGGTGTTCCACTCGGTATGGAGATGTAAGGGGGCACATCCTCTGTGATGCGCCGGGTACTGTAGGGCGCGTCTGTGTGATCCGCCTGATGCTGGAGGGCGCGTGATGCGCTATTTGGCTGGCGCATCCGACATTTAATGATGCGGCTGTCTCACTCCTCGAGTGCTATAAATAGCCGTTTGGCTGAATTCGAAGCGTCTGATTCATCCATTTAATGCAAATTCATTGCACAGAATTCGGAGAGTCATCTACTTGGCGCATGGGTTTGATTTGCCCGGCCTATAAATAGTGGCATGGAGAGAAAGTTTGCTCCTCGTTCCCTCACGTACTTCCAACATGAACTTGGATATGCGGGTGCATTCTGTTGACGAAGTGCTCCCGAGGGTGAAGATGAGACGTCGTGTTGTCTTCGATGCTCTTGAAGGTGGCTGTTACATCCAAAAGACGGAGTCGAGGGCTTCTGAGGCAGGCAGAAGGTGCCTGTTGCATCCAAAGATAGGGATGTTCGGGCCTCGTCTCCGTTGTTCCGGAAGAGCCGTAGGTCGGAATGGTGGTGCTAGGCTCTCTCTTTCTTCAAAGTGGGTGCCGCCCACTTTGATTATGTTGAAAGCTCCTTGTGCCATGATTTCGATCACGGTCTTCCTTGGTCTTTGGAGGCTCTTTCGAAGCCTCCCTTGGCCACAGCTTTGCCATGCTCTTCTCTTCCTTGGTTCCAGCCAGAGGGTTAAATGCTTTGTGTAATCGAAGCACTTATCAGGTGACCCTGGCTGGAAGAGCGGCACATAACTGGGGTCTGCTCGGCCAGGTGAGCCTGGTTGGAGGAGTTGCACATAACTGAGCTGCTGAAGGGATGCACATAACCGAGCTGGATGCACATAACTGAGCTGCTGCAAAGATGGCGGGATGCGCCTGGCTGGAGGCGCATGATATCTGCTGCGCCCAACTGACAGCGCATGGTGACTGCTGCGCCTATCGGAAGGCGCATGGTGGCTGCTGTGCCTATCTGGAGGCGCATGGTGGCCGCTGGCTGTAGATCTAGGATCTTTCTTTTGTAGAAATTCTCCTTTGTACAACCTTTTCTAGCCATGTAATAGACTTTTATATATAAATAAAAAGTCCTTCTTCGAATGTTTATGACTTATTTGATTTTGCTGTCTGAGTTCTGGCGCATATAGTGCCTGGCGCATGGGCTTTCTGGTTGTGAAATTCCATGCTTCTACAGTGGACTCATAGTGACTTGTACTGTTCTATAGGAGACAGACACCACTCCTCGGACAGTATATTCTCTTCAGACACTCAGGATATCAGGCGAGTACATTCTCTGACCGTTTCATACTTGTCTGAATTTATATTCTTGCTCTAGATTACTGTACTTGATGCTGACACGATTGTTATCACGGATTGATACTATACGGATCTCCTTTTGGGATGTTATCCCCTTGTATTTACTAGATACATATTGTGATGTGCGTTTCACTTCCATATTGTATTTATTGAATACCTATATCCTTGTATACTCCTTGTGCATATTGTACTCTCAGCATCACATGAGTCCCAGGGATAGACCATTGTACACTATTGTATAACATTGTACAACTATTGTATAACATTGTACATCTTTAGTATAATATTGTACATCTATTGTATAACATTGTACACTATTGTGCAAGATAACATAACTGGAGTGGATCCTTGTGTATTGATTGGGGAGGGGGAGTAGAATTGGTTATGTACTCAAATCCTATTGTACATTGTATAACTATTGTATATGTCTATTGTACACCCACGTACAGTGGAGTTACCATTGTATTTTCCTAGTCCGTTTACATAACCAGATTGTACTCTAAATCACATGTTCCTTACAGTTCTTACTTATCATATTTAGATATTTCCTGTTATCAAATCTCTACTGTTTTTCATATACCTTCTTCTTTCAGCGTTTCATGTACTTTACTCTATTGTATGCTTTATATTTCCTAACTCGATATGAACTGCGTGAGATGTTTTGTGCTCGCTCCCGTCCTGACTGGACCTGTTGAAAATATTACAGAGGATGAGGAGGAGGCCAGCGTAGACACCTACTATGGGACAACTGTAGATGCCATGTGTGACCCAGATTTCCAGCCTGATCCACTAGCTTAGAGACTGAGGCTCCCTAGTCTAGGTTTTACTATTTCTGTCATTTGAGATCTAGATTGTATATTCTTTCATTTCAGTATTATAGTCTTGTATTGAGCTGGATGTTCTGATTTGTTATGTCAGTAGACACTTAGACTCTCTGGTTGTATTTATGTAGTTTTTCCTTCATTCCAGTATTTATCTACCTATCTTCCTATCTTTCATTTTGCTTTAGATGTGATTGAGACTGTATATTGCTATGTCACCTCCATTCGAAGTGTATATACTGTACAGGTATCTTTATATTGTTAGATGATTGACCTAGGACAGCGTTCTACCACCGACACTGCGGCGTAGGCTGGACGTTGTTACGTTCTCGTACCCTCACAGTAGGTGCGGGTCGTGACACCTGGTTTTCCTAGTTATAACACACTTATGGCCCGTCCTTCCCTACAATGGCTAAAACACTAGTCAAAGTACACGATCATACTATCCGTGCCATAATCCCTAGTCATCTTGCACTCTAAAACTTAACCGTGGCTAAGGTCTTCTATAATAATAACTAATTAATTAAAAATACTTACAAAATTTCATAAATCCCTATTTAAGTCAAATAAATAATTCAGAAATAATTCAAAAATTCAGGGGTGTTACCCAAATAAATCAAATGACCATAGTCCTGTGTGGTGCTCCCGATCCTATAGAAAGTAGTCCTGCGTGGTGCTCCCAATCTATAGTAAGTCTCTATTGTAGCCCTGCGTGGTTCACCCGAGTCGAGAGTGGTCAAGTAGCCAATCCTAGTATCGGTCGAGGGTCAAGTCAAAGTAACAGAAACACGTGATCAAGTCAAGTCAAGTCGGTCAAGTAACAAACGCTATCGAAGTCATATATGGAAATATACAAAAACAATTAATGATGGAAGTAAGTGATAACAGGTACAAGACATGAAAATAAATTATGATAAGACTGCAGGTATGTAATAGAAAATGAGACATGAACAATAAAGAATATGCATGTAAGTAAGTGGTACAAATTTAGTAAGGTATACTTGTCTGGAGGTTGTATGATGACTAGACAACAAGTCGACTAAATCGTCAAATCAATAGAAACACCAAAAGTGTATCTTCCGTAAACATCTCTGAATGCTGAAACGGACATCGCCATCAGTCTCGAAATAAAAAAACTAGCTAATTTGGCTATCCATAAGTCCAATTCTGGACACAGAAAAAAATGATAATTTTGGGTCAAAATAGTGTCCGTTGTTGGATCCACTTTGTACCGAAAAATTTGCTAAGACAAAAGTTGTCCAAATTTGACAAATTATATGTCAAAATGACGTCGTGAGTACAATGGTGGTGTTAGATTTAGAATTTGATATCCCGGGTTCAAAATCATAATTTTACATGTTGGAAATTACGATTTCGAGAGGTCAACTTTGACGTCGATTTCAACCAGCCAAACTACATTCTAAGGAACTAAAATTTTCATGTGTTAATGGTGGTTATACCTGCTATGCATTGGAGTTTGTGCTTCATCAAACGAAGCTTCGACGAGGGAGAAATAAATCTACGAAGTTGGCTCCATGAAACTGTCACAAATATTATAATTTAAACCACCAACTTGGTGGTTGGTTTTGATCTATCAAACGATCAAATTAACGGTTAAACTTTTAGAAGAGTGAAGTATATACTAAGATTGAGATGAATGAATCGGATCGACGATCCAACAGTCGAATTTTTCAAAAAATACGCCCAAAGTTGTTGTGACGAAATAAAATTCTGGATTCGAATTTATGCACGTTACGACGGGATCTCGTACAAAATGCACAAAAGTCTGTATCACGTGTCGGGGAGGATGGTGGCTGATCAGGGGGTTCACCAGGTGTGCGGATCACGGGAGGTCGCATGGTGACGTGCGACGGTGGTTGGCTGTCCCCCGTCGTTGCTGATACGACTATTGCCGGTACTGCTGTTGTACCGCTTGACTCTTCTCACACGCACGGCGTAGTGCAAGGCCGGTTGCGGCTGGCATATTAATTCAACTTCATCGTTGAGGAGCACACTGGTTGGGTCACCAATGGTTCGGCGTCATCAACGGGCTCACCGAAGTACCGGTGCTCATCGGTTTGCAGACGGGTGGAGTGGCTGATGATAGTTGGTCACCACAGTTGGTGCGGCCTCGACGACATGGTGAATAATCGATTGGAAGAACATCAAGGTTCGTAGATACGGTGATGCGAAGAGGCACAAGACGTGCGGAGGACTTGGTAGGTGGTATATGATACCTATCGGTTAGCCATGGCCTTGCTCGAGGTCGGGCAAGCAACATTGTCGAGCATGCAACAGTTTAGCTTCATAACATCTACGGCAATCCGGTGACGGCCTAACCTATTTGGCTATACAAAATCCAGTAAAATAAATTCAAACTAATTCTACTGGGTCGTGGCAACCTAACATGGCTCTACCAAGTGGGATTGACTAGGTTTGGGCCCAAATTTATTTTCTAATCAAATCGAACTCGAAAAGTCAACCAATGAGTCTCTTGTGCCAGTCGCAACTAAATAGAACATGGGAACTCGATTGAGTGGCACACCCTTGGCATGTGTGTCGTAGAATTAAAATGGGTCAAAATTATATATTGGGTCAAATGGTTTTGATCGATGTCGAGTCCCGAATTCAAGTTGGAAGTTAGGTCTAGAATAACGGTAAATAGTCAAATGGCCTAAATTGACCCGAAGTTGTGCGAAGTCAAAAGAATGTTAGGGGACAAGTTTGGATGGGACATGATATATCAAATTGAATATGGACTTGTCTACTTCAAAACTTATATAGGACGTTTCGAAAGATTAGCATTTCTTGTGCTCCAAAAATCAAAGCTACGCAAAAGTACATCTATAGTCATAATTAATAATAAATGTAATTTAATAAATATAAAATCATATAATCATATAAAATTAAAAATTCCAAAAATTAGGGTGCTTACACCTAGTGACCTCGAAGTAGATAATAAACAAGAGCATGTGCGTCCTGTAACTGATGACAATGATCGGATCTTTGGAGAAGTGGCGGCTACCAACAACAACGATAGGATTGAAAAAACCCAACGTTGATACCATGAAGCAAATCAACAATAATTATTGTATTGATGGATAATATAAAATCCTATACAACTATAAATATATATAGATGAAGAACGGATCCATATATGTATAGGAGAAGGAATTCGTATCCCTATAGGAGAAGGAATGCATATTCGTATAGGTGATATGTAAAGATAGACTTGAATCTAATATTAATTCTAATCATATCTTAACAATTTATATAGTTTTGTACGTATATTTGATGAGAGATGTGCTCATGTCACCATGTTTGTATTGTTTCCTGTCATATTGTGTAAATGTAGCAAACTTTTTGAGAAAATGGAAGTATATATGATAATTAAAAAAAACATTCCCATGAAAAAGGTAAAAGCGAGATAGTAGCACAATATATAAATTACTTGAGTTGTCTATTTGCTTCTAGAATTTCTTTTTCAAATTCCATGTACAACACTTACTACATCTATAAGTTGACCGTTAGTTCCACCTTTAAAGAAAGTATTAAGCTTTCATTCATGCATCTAATTGTTATAAAAAAATCAATTATTTCTTTCTATATATTTTATATTATAATTAATCACTTCAATAAAATGCCATTTCTAAACATTGAACTAAGTCTGATTCTCCATCATCCAATGAAGCCGATAGCCTAATATGAACGTTGTTGATATACTAAAATTTTAAATACTAAAGGAAAGGATTTATCTCAAACTTTCTATAAATTTCGTCTTTATTTCTTGGTTCTCTTCAATTTTTTTTATTTTCTTTGACAACATGAATATTGGTGACCATATTTGCTCATTTTGCAACAAAAGCTTCAGAAGTTTACAAGCGCTGGGTGGTCACCAGACTGCTCATAGAAAGGAGATCAACAACATGAGAAGGCAACATAAGGCAATAATAGATTCCCAAAGAGTCAATAACGAGCAATCTTCAAATGATACAACGAAGATCAATGCTTCCAAAAAGGTCGAGTTCATGGTACAAGTTCTGAAAACTCAGTTTCTCCCTCATTGAGCTTTGAAGAGATTGATCTCACATTGAGGTTATAAGGATATTTGATTATTTATGTGATGTTTAAGTTTATGAGAGTATTGTATTGAGAGAGAGAAAAAGGTGGTAGTTCTTCATCCTTTCCCATACCTTGCATTAGCATGAACTTTATAGTAATTTTTTGTAACAACTTTTAATTTTTAGTGATGGTGTGATAGTTGCTATATTAGTTCAATAATATATAACTTCATTTTCTATACCATTGAGATTATGAAATTATGTAAATCTTTTCAATTTTCTATTATTAAGGAATCTATTGAAACTAGGTATGATAGTTCTAACATGGAAATGTTTCTTTGGTTCCTTTTATATTGTAGTTTACCCAAATTATTTTCACTTTGTGGCCTTTTTTAATAGGAGAATAGTTTACAGAAAAACATTTGGACCAATATTTTACTCATTGTTTAATGATATATTGAAAATTCAAGCTGAAATTATTGTCATAATGCTTTCCACTTCTCTTTTACAATCATTAGTGGTCAGGTTAATTAGGCCCATGCTCGAGCTTAATTATAATTTTTAGGTGCGAATTCATACTTTATTTAGAGTCAAATTCTCCTATGTGTCAATCAAGTGATCTCTCTACGTCATTGCTATTTAAATCATGGGATATAATCAAGTAATGACACGCCCCGCTCCCAAAAAATGTGAGACAAGTGTGTAATAAACATCCTAGGCTACCTGTCATACGAATACAATGGTATATGTATCCACGATTGTTGCAGGTAAAATTTTAGGATAAAAGCATGGGCAATGCTAAACCCTTGATAAATTGAGAATAATTCACATCTATAAATATAACCATCCATGATTATATCTCACAAGTCGTGTTTCTATCTCAAAATAATATACATAAAATGATTATACATCTACACAAAATAAAACTGTTGCTCTATCCTCAGCATGCACTACTCCTCAGCTCATCCATGCTATATAAAGGAAGCACTTCTTCCTTTGTCATGTCTTTATCTAGTGAACAAATATATGTCATCAAAGACATGCAAATCCTCGGTTCAATAATAAAATGAAGTAAAACAATGTATGGTTGAAAAAAATTATGATATGATACTCAGACAGGTAATATAAACAACGCTAAGAATGTATTATAGTGCTAACACAAAATAAGACTTTAATATAATCCTAATTCTAGTGATTGATTAGTGTCCAAACTATTATTATAGCCTAACAGACACTACCACAATCATAATAAAATTTTACCTATATGGTACAAAGATTAATCATCGGATATCATACTTAACTAGTTTCTCAGTATTAATATCATTTATCCAAGATCAGTATGTTACATTATTAGCATGGTGTTTAGTGTTCGACCCTCCTCACGCTGAGGCCAGATGAGACAAATCATTTAATACCAAATCGATCTTTTAATATAATTAGGTACATACACGAATAGTACATGAAAAGTGAGGTAAGCACTCATACCCTCCCTGAAAGGCCTTTTGAGGAGGCATGAAATTAATACAGCTTTTGTTATTTATATTGCAAAAATTTCATACAGTCTGATCTATTTTGTTCTCCCTGGCCCAATGCTCTATTTTACAATCATAAGCATTTCCTAATTATATTATATTATTAAGATTTTTTCTGGTTCAGATAAGTATCTCGATTTGTGTATTGTAAATGTTAGATGAATACAAGAATACTTATTCAGCATAAAATTTATATTCATTGGAATAACATAAGTAAGCATCTCTATACGTGCAAAATATTACATAATACGAGAATATAGTTCAAATGATATTCTATGAAATAAGACAAGACATGGTATATATCTCGATCCATGTAGCAAATATCATATAGTACGAGATAGAACTCAAGATGATATTCCATCTATTGCAATAAAGCAGATACAATGGATTTAATATTTGTTACACTTGTGTGTCAGCGTGTTTGTGTCTTACGAGTCCAAAACTCAGATGGTTCGATCCCTAGAAATATTTAGGTTTATCGAGAGACTTTCTCTAACAAATATATGACTACATGTAAGTTAAGGTTTACTATGATCGAAAATTATTGGTATTCAAAATTCTTAGAATTTTCGTAGAGTCTCCTTTGTATTTCGAGCTCCAACAATTTCAAAATGAACTTAATTGGATAATACTTCAACCAATAGTATGTTCACATGTATACGAATATTCTCCTAGTTAATATACATGCAAGATGATAATCATTTCATTAGTTAAAGTATCGATAAGCCATGTTATCATTCCCCGCTCCCAAAATACTAAGAATACAGGAAATGACCAGGCCAGATACTCGTATGAGGTACGCCTGAAAATCATACGACAATTATTGTTGTCATAAGACAAATGGGTAGACTCTAACATACACAGGACAAATCCTAGTTCTCAATCCAACATCAACAAGTAAAAAGAGTATATTATACATGAAAGTGAAAAAGACATCTCAAAATACATATCATGTATAATTATGAAGCTAGTAGGGTAAAAATTCTACACTAGCAAAGTACAAATATACATGATCGATATACCAGCCATAGTCTAATATATACATCATAATGACCGAAGTCAGAGAGGTCTCAAAAGAATAGGGATAACTCGTGCCCTGGATAAATGCCACAAAAGAATGATATAAATGAGTGGTAAGAAAAGGAAAACCTACTTGCTCTCAAGGGCCAATGATTTATGGGTAAATCTAGCCAAATAAAACCAGTGGGATTAGAAAACCAAGCAACTAGTACCACAAAAGAGGCCGAGGTGAATAACAAAACTCACATGCAAACAAAATAACAACACAAAAATGATGGTATCCGGCCCTCTAAACTTTGAGGATAGATGAGACAAATCATTAAATCAAACCGATCTTTTAGTCAAAATTGGTGCATACATGAATAGTACATGAGAAGTGAGCTAAGCACTCATACCCTCCCTAAAAGGCATTATCAAAGGAGGCATGAAATAACATATCAACTTTTGTTATTTATGTTGAAAAGATTTCATACATTGTGACTATTTTGTTATCCCTTGCCCAATGTTTTATTCTACAATCACAAAAAATTCTAATTATATTATCTTATTAAAATTTATTTACCTGGCTCAAGTAAGTATCTCAATCTTTGTACCAAGGTAGCACATGAATACAAGAATACTTATTCAGCAGAAAATTTTTATTCATTGGAATAACACAAGTATCTCTATATGTGCAAAATATCACATAATACAAGAATACAACTCGATATGATATTCTATCAAATGAGACAAGACTTATATGTATCTTGATCCATGTAGCAAGTATAACGTAGTACGTATGATTATACATTCAAAATAATGTTTCATCTACTGGAATAAAGCAGATACAATTAGATTCAATATTTGTTATGCTTGCATGTCAGCGTTGTACGTAGGGGTGAGCGTCGGTAGAATCGGTTGGTTTGGTCAATGTTTTCGGTATTTTTTTTAATGGGTATTCAAAATATATAATACCAATATGTACCATTTAGAATCATTTTTCCGGTTTTGGTTAAATGGTATTCGGTATGTTTTTATTTGGTAAGGGATCATACGACACGTATGTTGCAACGCAAACCTCTAGGGGCCCACCATTCTCTTTCTTTCCTCAATCGTTCCGATCATTTCTCCATTTCATTCCCGGACCCCGGGTTGGTTTGTTTCCTTCTCCTATCTACGCAATTCTCTGTCTTCGTTCGTGATCGATCATGTTAGGCGAAGGTCTTGAAGTTTGAGAAGAATTGGTCTTTTAGTGCGCATTTGAGGACCACACAACTTTCGCAGGAGTCAACACGATTCTAGGAGGTCGTTGACCAGCAGTTTATCGATCTTCGAGACGAGTTGATGTTGAGAATTCAGTGCCCCAGCCCCAGTTCCAGCACAAGCCGGAAGAGGTGACCATTACGACACATTTTGAGGCGCTCGAGCACATCTTGATGGAGCTCAGGGAGATGACTTACGACGTCGCTACAAATCACAAACGTCTAATATGCTGGCATGGCAAAGTCTGTCATTTCATCAACCACGATGCTAACCCCCTTCAATATGTTGTTATATTATCGTTGTTATGGTGACAAACAACGACTAAACACAAGTCGCTAAATTAGTGGCGCATACTCTCAGATGTCGTCCAATGTTGCTAATCCTGAAAAATCTAATGACGTTGCATACGTCGCTAAACACGTCCCAAGTGCATGTTTAGCAACGTTTTTGATTCATCGCCTAGTTGTTATGGACTCGTAAAAAATGTCACTAAATGCGTCGATAACCGTTATTAGCGACATTTTAAAAAAAATTAGCGACATCTTTTGACGTGTTTGATTTATTTTAGTAGTTGTAGTAAAGATTATAATAGAATCCCTTTCTCTAGAGAATCAGTAATATTTGCCAAGAATTCTGGTCACAAATCAAGGTAAAGCTTGTTTGACTTGATTTTTATGTTCAACAATTTTAGTGCTTTCCTTATGTTATAATTGAATGCCCTACTTTAACTGTCTTAATCACTTCGATGAAGTGTTCTGTGAAAAATAATTTTGTATGTATTTTTTTTTCTAATTGGATAACCATGTGCATACTATTATTTCTCCATATCTAATTTTGTTTCTTATCAATATTTGTGAAGTTTTTCTATTTTTGGTATCAGGAAATTATATAAACCAAGTATAGACTCTAGATTATAGCAATCAATCTCCTTGGACAATATGTTTGATCCATCTACAAGTTGGAGTACCTAATTAATTGGCCGATGAATTTAATTTGCCTGGTGACTAACTGTCGCTAGGTGGTAGTTGTTCAAAATTTAGAAAAGCCTACCATTTAGCGACGAAAAACTTATGTCGCTAGAAAAAAAATTATGTTATAACGCATTAGCGACGGAACAACGACGTCTTGTAAACTGAACCATCAATTCGTAGAAACTCGTCGTTGGTCCATCGCTAGTCTAGCAACTAACCTATGTTACTCTCTAGGTCAGTCGCTATTTTAAAATATTTTGGTAGTTTCTTGGGACAAAGAAACCAGTACATAGGTATCATGAATAGGATTGTGATTTGTCCAGTTGACGTAGTTACTACGTAATAGTGCGTTCTTCTTCTTGTTTTCTTGCATAGGATTTGTTATCTTCCAGCGGGTGTTGGTGTCATTTCGACCTGTGGTTTTTCGATCCGCATGGTGACATATTCAGCAAGCTTTCAGCTACAAATGACTAGTTCTAAACCAATGTTTTAAAAATCGACCGATATTTTATGTATAAGTCGGACCGGGTTCAATATAGACTTATTTTGTTCAAATATGTAAGATATTCATATTTACTTCTTGGTTTTAGGTTGGTTTTTTGGTCATACGTATGTTGGTCTGGTTTAATTTTACAACTATAAGGTCGATCAAAACCAAACCAAGAAGCAGACGGTCCAAATTTCACATATATTTTTTTTTTTGGAATTTAAAAGGAAAACAAAAAACAAAATCGGCCGAATTCAATTGTGAACCAGTTCGGCCGGTTCACCGGTTGAACCCAGTTTTGATAAAAAAAAACCGACAGTACTTTAAAAGACCAGGTTTTAGTCGAACCGGATTTTTTTTGGCTTAACCGGTTGGATCCGGTCCAACCGCCGATCCGGTCCGATTTTTCCGACATTGTTCTAGACAATGTTGTAAAAAC
>JANAVB010028062.1:0-16151 GCA_029216955.1 Iris pallida
GTCTCATCATGCGCCCAATCCAAGGCGCATCCCACCAAATCATTCCCCCATCAGATCCGAGATCTTCGAGCCATGAGTCGACGACACGTGTCCTTTGACTCAACTCATCCAAGATTTCAGCAACGGAAAGATCTTCTCCTCTGCTACGTGCCGGCTCACAACAGCAGTATGAAGAATTCAATCCCTCGAGTAGGGCGCATCATCCATGCGCCTCCATCAGCAGTCTCCACGTGGCGTCCCCACGTACCGGCGCATCCTACATATGCGCACATGAGCAGCCAACCTGCCCAGCTATAAATAGAGGAATCATTTCCTTCTTCCACACCTACACATATACGAACAATTCAAACAGATATCACCAGAGAGGCAGATACAGACACTCAACGTCTTCCTCCTCTCAGCAAGCTCCAGCACCCAGAGCAATCTACACCTTCAGAGAACCGATAACCGTCGTCAGCCCGTCAACGGAGTCAACGCATTACCACTCGCTCCATTGGCACTTAGGACCCAGATTAAACAAAAGTGTACTCCTAGGACTACATCTAAGTCCTATATTGTAACACTGTTATGTTTGTATTAAGATTTACAATCAAACGATTTTAATGGCAAACAGTTACAAGTTAAGAGCGCACCCCATCGGGTTACTATTAAGAAGATCAAAAAGTATTAGGATCATGAATCACAGAAATCACGAAAACCGTACTAGTCATAAGCAAAACACTGAAAACTGTGACAGGTCGTGTTGGGTCAAGACAGTCGTGTTGTATGGAACAAGATCTCAAAACTCCAATCCACAAAAGAGAAGCCAAGTCCAAGAAAATAAAACCAAACCATCATGGACAAGTGGGTTGCGCAGGGGGTCGGGTTGCGCTAGGGTTGGGTTGCGCTGAGGGCGAGGTTGCGCTGGGTCAAGCTGAGCAGGGGTGAGCTGCGCTAGGGTTGGGTTGCGCTGAGAGCGTGCTGCGCAGGAGATGGGCCGCGCTAGGA
This sequence comes from Iris pallida, assembly GCA_029216955.1. Lineage (NCBI taxonomy): Eukaryota > Viridiplantae > Streptophyta > Magnoliopsida > Asparagales > Iridaceae > Iris > Iris pallida. The sequence goes on from JANAVB010028062.1 coordinate 988, forward strand.
TTGGGTTGCGCTGAGAGCGAGCTGTGCAGGAGATGGGTCGCGCTAGGAGTCAGGTTGCACTGAGGTCAAGCGCGCTGGAGCCAAGCCGCACTGGGAGTCGGGTTGCGCTAAGGTCAAGCGCGTTGGGGAGCGAGCTGCATAGCTGTCAAGTGCGCCAATGGAAGGAAGGTGCTGGAGCTAAATAGCGCCAGCGCGGGTCAGCCCAGCGCTAAAGAGCGCTGGCCGAGGAAGGGTGCGTAGTTCGGCCTTGCGCTAAAGAGCGATGGCCGAGGGTCGTCTTCTCCATCAGGCCGAGAGAAAACCCCAAGAATTTCCAAATTTTCAATCTTCATAACTTAGCCAAAACAGAACCAAATTTAGATTTTCAAAGTTCTAACTTGTGTAAAATTGAATTCTCTTCCACATGGAAGCCTCAAATCAAGCAAAAAATTAAAGTTTAATAGATCAAAACCAAGGAATTCTGAAAATGGTTAAAACTTAGATCTAGAAAAATGGAAGCTCAAAATCATAAAATGCAAAGTTCTAATGTTATTCACCATAGCCTAATCTAGCTAATGGACAAATAAAAATGGGGTGCTTATTTGGTGGCAAGGTGCACTTGCCTATGGTGTTGGTGGAGGAAGGAAAAAGAAGATCGAAAGAATTAATGGAAGAGTAATGAGGAGAGAGAAAGTTAGGTAGGATTTTAATGAGGGATGGTGTGTTGTGTTGAGGGTGGAGGTTAACTAAGGTAGTCCAATACAAACCAAACCAAACCAAACCCTTCTCCACAAAGAATAAAGCCATGCCAGGTCCAAAAACCCAAGTTACGAGAAAAACAAAATTCGCAAGTCGAGCCAAAATACAATTACAGGCCAAAATCCGAGAAAATAAAATACAGGTCCGAAATACAGATAAGCCTAATTAAAATACGTATTCCGAAATACGGGCATTACAACTCTACCCACCTTAAAAGAATTTCGTCCTTGGAATTTAAATCAAGATGCTTAGAGATGTAAGAGCCAGATATACTATCCACAAATAAGCTACACTAAGCAAACAATCAAACAATCGTACATGCAAGCAAGGGATGGAAAGTATAAGGCATAAGGAAGACATTATACCTTACGAGTCAAACAAGTCAGGATATCGCGATCGGATATCGTCCTCACGCTTCCACGTTGACTCACCTAGAGAGTAATGACCCCAAGCAACACAGGACTAAGCTGATAGTCTTGTTCTTGAGTATCTTTTCTCTCCGATCCAATATAGACACGGGCCTCTTCTCATACGAAAGGTTGGTACTAACAACCAGTTCTGAATGGTCCAGGATATGGCTCGGGTCCGGGATGTACCGTCGTAATTGGGACACATGGAATACATCATGCACCTCACTTAGCGACGGCGGAAGAGCGAGACGATAGGATACATCTCCTACTCGCTCTAGGACATCGAACGGCCCTATATACCTAGGACTAAGCTTTTTCCGCACGCCAAAGCGAATGAAGCCGCGGTTAGGCGAGATCCTAAGGAATACATGGTCGCCGATAGCAAACTCTAAGGGACGCCGATGAGCATCGGCCAAATGGCGCTGGCGATCTTGGGCCACTCGAAGGCGATCTCTGACTCTTCTGACCACTTCAACTGTCTGGACAATCATCTCTGGGCCAAGCATCTGCCTCTCTCCAAAATCATCCCAGGCTAACGGAGATCTGCACTTCCTACCATACAGTGCCTCGAACGGGGCCATCTGAATACTGGCCTGGAAACTGTTGTTGTACGAGAATTCCATCAGGTGCAGGAGATCCTCCCATGAACCACCGAAGTCAAGGGTACAAGATCTCAACATATCTTCAAGAGTCTGGATCGTGCGTTCCGACTGGCCATCTGTCTGCGGGTGATAAGCTGAGCTAAACTGAAGGTGAGTCCCCAAACTCTCTTGCAAGCTGTGCCAAAAGTGTGACGTGAATCTTGAATCCCTGTCCGAGGTGATACTGACGGGCACACCGTAAAGCCTGACAATCTGCCTGAGGTACATCTTTGCTAACTGAGCCGTCGACTGACCAACTCTGAATGGAAGAAAATAAGACACCTTCGTGAGCCTGTCAAATATAACCCAATAGCATCTCGACCAGCTGGGGATCTAGGCAATCCAGTCACAAAATCTATGGTCACATGCTCCCACTTCCATTCTGGAATCGACAAGGGCCGAAGAAGTCCAGCGGGCCTCTGATGTTCAGCCTTAACCTGTTGGCAAACCAAACACCGAGAGACAAACCGGGCTATCTTCCTCTTCATGCCATTCCACCAAAAATGATGACGAATGTCACGGTACATCTTTGTGCCACCGGGATAAATAGAATACTGTGAACTGTGAGCTTCTGCCATGACCTCCTGTCTGGTATCTCCACTGGGTACACAAAGACGAGTACCGTATCGAAGTGTACCATCTTTATGAATGCACAACTTTGGCCTTCTTCCTGCCTCACATTCGGCTCTGAGTCGCTAAAGCTTCGAATCTGCTGGCTGTGCCCTCCGGATCCTCTCAACTAAGCTGGACTGAACCTGTAGACTGGCCATCAACGCCACGTCGGTAGGAAGAACCACTTCAATTCCCATATTCTGAAGATTTGCCAATAACTCTGGTTGCGCTGTTAGGAATTAAACTCCGGCTCTCCTGCTCAACGCATCTGCTACAACGTTGGCCTTCCCTGGGTGATACTGCAAATCCATATCGTAGTCCACCAGTAGCTCGAGCCATCTTCTCTGCCGCATGTTAAGGTCCTTCTGGGTAAAAACATACTTCAGGCTATTGTGATCAGTAAATATCTCCACTCTATCTCCATAAAAGTAGTACCGCCAAAGCTTAAGCGCAAATACTACCACCGCCAGTTCCAAGTCATGGGTCAGGTAATTCTTCTTATGATCACGAAGTTGACGTGATGCATAAGATATTACCTTCACATGCTGTATCAAGACACACCCCAATCCTCTGCCTGAAGCGTCGTAATAAACTGTGAATCCTCCGGTCCCATCTAGAAGTGTGAGAATGGGAGTCGTTACCAAACCTCGCTTCAACTTCTCAAATGATTCCTGACACTCTGCTGTCCAAGTAAACTGTACATCCTTGTGGGTCAACTGGATCATTGGCGCCGAAATCCTTACAAAATCTGAAACGAATCGCCGGTAGTAGCCGGCTAATCCAAGGAAGTTGCGAACCTCTGCCACTGAGCTAGGCACTGGCCACGTCTCGATAGCCACTATCTTCTGGGGATCCACTTCCACTCCTCCTCGGGTAATGATGTGACCCAAGTACGAAATGCGATCGAGCCAAAACTCGTATTTACTGAACTTGGCGTACAACTGATGCTCTCTAAGCATCTGAAGGACGATTCAAAGATACTGCTTGTGCTCTGCTTCGCTCTTACTGTAGACCAGGATGTCATCTAGGAACACGATCATGAACGGATCCAAGTAAGGCATGAAAATACGATTCATGAGGTCCATGAATACGGCTGGCGCATTGGTTGCTCCAAATGGCATAACAAGAAACTCCCAATGTCCATATCTTGATCTGAACACTGTCTTCGGGATATCCTGCTCTCTGACTCTGATCTGGTGGTATCCTGACCGCAAGTCTATCTTCGAAAACACTGAAGCCCCCTTGAGTTGATCAAACAAGTCATCTATCCTCGAGAGAGGGTATCTGTTCTTGATTGTCACTGAGTTCAAGGTACGATAATCTACACATAATTTGGACGTACCATCCTTCTTCTTCACAAGAAGCATTGGGGCTCCCCAAGGCGATTTACTTGCACGGATGAATCTCTTGGTCCTGAGTTCTTCAATTATTTTGTACAAAATCTCCAACTCTGAAGGCGCCATCCTTTAGACTCGCTTTGATACTGGTGCCGTCCCGGGGATCAAGTCTATAGTGAACTCAATCTCTTGCTCTGGCGACATCCCTGGAAGCTCATCTGGGAAGACATCTGGAAACTCTTCAACTATCCGGGGCAACTGTACTGCTGCTACTGTTATCCGCAATACTGGGGAAGATGGCTCCACTGCGCCTCTGGAAAATGATAACTCTGGCTCTCCTGGAATACTAAAGACAACCTTGCCAACATGGCAGTCTATCCTAGCATACTGGTTCCTCAACCAATCCATGCCTAAGACTACATCATAGTCTGCCATAGGAAACTCTATGAATCTAGCGGAAAACTCTCTACCGCTAACTACGATGTGACACGAGGAAAAATACTCGATCTACTCCCACAAGACCATTACCAGTAAGTATATTGAGCCTCTCTGATAAAGACTCGGGCTCCAATCCTATCCGTGTCGCGAATCGTACAGACATGAATGAATGCGATGCACTAGAATCAAATAATACCAATGATGGAGAGGAGTTGACGAGAATTGTACCTGCCACTACCTCACCTGGTGTAACCTCTTCTTCCATAGCCATCATCATCGTCTGACCTTGTCCTCTAGCTGCGAGTCCCCTCTGCTAGAAACCTCTCTGCCTGCTCTGCACTTGAGTCTGGGTGTACTGCTGTTGGTTCTGCTGCTGAAATGCCTGGGCCTGAGACAACAATGGCCTCGGGTACTGCTGCTGCTGCATAGGTGCTGGACCCCTAACCGACGGACTGGTTAGGTTGGAAGAGGACGAACTACCCCTATTCGGGCAGGCTCCTATCTTGTGATCTGCCGCTCCACAAGCCAGGCACAATCCCTGCGTCCTGCGATAATCTGTCACCACGTGCCCTGGCTTCCCGCAATGAGAACATCCCATCGCGGAAGTCTGCTTCTGCTTCTGCGGGTACGTCGGGATTGAATAATGAACCGACGTTACTGAGCTTGCCCGCCTCGGAGTTCCAATGGTCAAACCCCTTGCTGCCGGGGCTGGAGCTGATGATTGGTGCATCTGAATGTGGGACCGCTTCCTACTTCCGGTCCTATCCACGATCCTCTGGGAGGTGTACTCGTGCCTCCTAGCTGCCCTCAATACTGCATCGAACGTCTGGTGCTCGAACTGCTCAACTGCCAACAAGATCTCCAAAAGTAGCCCCTGTTGGAACCGCTGGGCCCTGTCAAACTCGGTTGCCACCAAGGTGGGGGCAAACCTACTGAGTCTAGAAAACTCAGATGCATAATCGTCGACCATTCTGCCTCCTTGCTTCAAGTTGGTAAACCTCGTCTGCAGGTCGTATCGAGCTACAACATCAAAATACTTCGTCTGAAATCTTTCTCTAAACATCGTCCAAGTGACCGGTACTGCTAATCCTACAGCCTGCGCCGCCCACCAACTGCGAGCTAAGTCTAGCAACTGTAGGCGTACCACCGCCACCTTCTCATTCTCAGGTGTCCTAGCTGCTTCCAGAACCACCTCGGTATCCTGAAGCCAAGCATCCGCGGCAATCGCATCTTCGCTGCCGTCGAAGAATGGAGGGTTCAAGCGCTTGAAGCTGTTGGTCGCGCTGTTCCCTAGATGACCGCCTCTGGTCAAAGCGTCTGCCACCGCCTAGTGCAAGGCATCCCCGCGACGATCCTGGGAAGCTAATAGGGATCTGATGAGACCCACCAAAGTGCCATCATCAGGCTCCGCAGGCTGGACGGGCTGAACTGGTGGCTCTCCTCCAGTAGGCACAACTCTGGAGGCTACTCATGAATGCTGAGCTTGGTCTCCGGGTTGCTGCTGGTCCACAGAAAGTGCTCTACCTCGCTGATCGGCGGGATCAGGTACAGTGCCGCTGAAGAAGACGACATAGGGAACAATAAGGAAGGACCAGGACAGATCAACGATACAAACACATCATCGGGACAAGAATCCAGAGATTCGGAGGATATGAACAGAGATCAAGGACGAGTACTGATTGAGACATCTATCCGATAAACCCTCACATATTTTGATTTACAAGACCTGCATGGGCCACCACTTAAACCATGTGACACCCCAGAACCAGAATACTGGAGAGCGGGGGCGTACATAGCCAGCTACGTATATTGAAATGGAATCCACCTCGCTATACGGTCACGGCTGTCTAGATATAAGAGGGTTTAACTACAAGCCAACAGTCTCCTATGGTCATGAACAAGCCTATTGTCTCAATCTCAAGCAAGCAATAATAGTTACAAGATGTCAGAGCACCAAATATATAATAGCAAGGCGTCCCATACATTACATATTGGATGATAATGAAGCTAGTCGTACAGAATGTCAAGACTAGCAAGAGTTCAGTCATACATGATCAACCCTAGGATTTGTTAATCATGTTACAGCCCGTAGGCAGACAGTAAGTAAATATGCATCGAGCTAACAGGTGCTCGTCGGCTAAACGCCTCAAAAGAATAATTTTATAATGTAGTGAGCGAAACAAAATGGAAAACCCACTCGTAGCCCGGGTTCCTTCTAGTCTCCACTATTGGGCTGGAGGTTCGGTAGATCCTCGGGTGCTGCTCCGAAATCTGGCCACACAAAACCAGCTGGGTCAAACCCCAGAAAGAGCAAGTGCTACAAGGAGGCCACGAAATAAGAACAAAAACCAGCATATCAGATCATAAGAAAATAGAATAAAAGTACAAGTAATAAAGAATACAATAGGACAATAAACGACTAGGGACGTGGAACCATTTCGGGAGCCAGGTTACAACCCTTAAACCAAACAAGGACCGGGGTTGTAATCCTTCGCCTGAATAGCACTTTGTCTCTACCCATTTATTGTTAAAGATAAGTAAAACAATCATGTTCAGGAGTACCAGGTACTGGGACTAGACGAGGCTTAGACAAGGCTGGACACCAACCATTCACAAACGGCCAAACAAATACTACGGCTTACTACTTAACTAACTAGGGTTATCACAAGCCTAGTTACTAGCAAGATACAAATGAAAAATTTCCAGTCCCAAGCCCTGCAGACTATCCAGTTATCCTTCCGCGGGTTGAGAGTATGGTTGGGTACATTACCCAGGAGACAATATACCCTTAGGTAACTTAGAGGGTGCAACACATGACCGTATGCTGGAAATGTGCCCTACTCGTCGGCAGGCTACAAGTCCATTTAAAGCGCCCATATAACGAGATCGCCTGTGACTGAAAATTTTCCATGAACTATAGTTTGATCTAGTAATTAGCCTAATCCATTTTCAGTACGAATCCCTGACCGTGGTAACCAGGGAGTCACGTCCTAGACATGATACGAGACAAGACAAGTGGATTGCCCAAAGCAGCAAAAATGAATACCCACGGCGTCCGAGTTGATTATATGAGTCAAGTTAGCCATCGCAACAACATCAAGTAAAGTCAAGTTACAAGTCAGAAGTGCGCCGCCACGGGCCACTATCAAGTTTTCCAATACAAAGATAAATCATGAATCATAGGTTACAAGTTAAGAGCGCACCCTATCGGGTTACTATTAAGAAGATCAAAAGTATTAGGATCATGAATCACAGAAATCACGAAAACCGTACTAGTCATAAGCAAAACACCGAAAATCATGCCAGGTCGTATTGGGTCAAGACAGTCGTGTTGTATGGAACAAGATCTCAAAACTCCAATCCACAAAGAGAAGCCAAGTCCAAGGAAATAAAACCAAACCATCATGGGCAAGTGGATTGTGCAGGGGGTCGGGTTGTGCTAGGGTTGGGTTACGCTGAGGGCGGGTTGCGCTTGGTTAAGCTGCGCAGGGGGTGAGCTGCGCTAGGGTTGGGTTGCGCTGAGAGCGAGCTGCGTAGGAGATGGGCCGCGCTAGGATTGGGTTGCGCTGAGAGCGAGTTGCGTAGGAGATGGGTCGCGCTAGGAGTCGGGTTGCGCTGAGGTCAAGCGCGCTGGGGCCAAGCCGTGCTGGGAGTCGGGTTGCGCTGAGGTCAAGCGCGTTGGGGAGCAAGCTGCACTGCTGTCAAGTGCGCCAATAGAAGGAAGGCGCTGGAGCTAAATAGCGCCAGCGCGGATCAGCCCAACGCTAAAGAGCGCTGGCCGAGGAAGGGTGCGCAGTTCGGCCTTGCGCTAAAGAGCGCTGGCCGAGGGTCATCTTCTCCATCAGACCGAGAGAAAACCGCAAGAATCTCCAAATTTTCAATCTTCATAACTTAGCCAAAACAAAACCAAATTTAGATTTTCAAAGTTCTAACTTGTGTAAAATTGAATTCTCTTCCACATGGAAGCCTCAAATCAAGCAAAAATCAAAATTTAATAGATCAAAACCAAGGAATTCCAAAAATGGTTAAAACTTAGATCTAGAAAAATGGAAGCTCCAAATCCCAAAATGCCAAGTTCTAATATTGTTCACCATGGCCTAATCTAGCAAATGGACAAATAAAAATGGGGTGCTTATTTGGTGGCAAGGTGCACTTGCCTATGGTGTTGGTGGAGGAAGGAAGAAGAAGATGGAGAGAATTAATGGAAGAGTAATGAGGAGAGAGAAAGTTAGGTGGGGTTTTAATGAGGGATGGTGTGTTGTGTTGAGGGTAGAGGTTAACTAAGGTAGTCCAATACAAACCAAACCAAACCCTTCTCCACAAAGAATAAAACCATGCCAGGTCCAAAAACCCAAGTTACGAGAAAACCAAAATCCGCAAGTCGAGCCAAAATACAATTACAGGCCAAAATTCGAGAAAATAAAATACAGGTCCGAAATACATATAAGCCTAATTAAAATACGTATTCCGAAATACGGGCATTACAGTTTCTGACTCCGGAATCCCCAGCCGGAAGAAGAAGCGGAGGGTCCTCCGCCGCCGTCGACGCTGGAGGCGAAGCCGGAGGGGTGATGACGCCGACGATGAAGAACCCGACGAGGATGAGGAAGATGAACGTCGACCGGAGGATCGGACTCATCGGCAGTGGAGAGATCGAGGCATGGAGAATTTGGAAACCTAGAAATTTAGGGAATTTGGAGGAGGATGAGGAGGAGGAGGAAGATTCCTGGGTTCTTCCTATTCCTTAGCGGCTCGCCAGCAATGTTACGTTATGGATGAGGAGGAGGAGGAAGATTCATGGGTTCTTCCTCTGATTTGATTTGGTTGGATCTATGGTTAGGATTTTGGAGTTGGGGGGGAGGAGGGAGAAGAAAGGAGGAGATGGAGAAGACCAGAATGGGGGAGAGAAAAATTTTTGTTGAAGCGTGGGCTGTTCTCAGGATTTTGCCAAAAAAATTGAACTTAAAAATATTACAAGTTTGCCACCGCTCTAAAATATTAATAACGTTTTATTTTTTAAACGTTATAAAAAGTCCAGAATTAGCCCAAACCGTCATAGAAAAAAGGTATTTCAAACTTTCATAACGCTTTTTTATCAGCCGTCATGAAATCCACTTATCAAGCATCATTAATAGGTCTTTTTGTTGTAGTGGATGCCCTTGCCCAACTATGATGTAGTCCTAGGGATGGACTGGTTAAGAGAGCATCATGCGCTGATAGATTGTCACAGAGGATGTGTAATCTTCAGCCCACCTGGAGAACCGGAGTTTGAAATCTCTCGAGCTCCGGAATACATGAAGAGTGTTACCTACTCCTCTATCACCGAAAAACACGGGCCTCTTCACCCTATCATAGCAGAATTCGTGGACGTCTTTCCAGATAGTCTTCCAGGATTATCGCCAGATCGAGGTATGGAATTCACCATCGACCTAGTTTTCGACTCTTCCCCTATTTCTCGGGGATGCTACAGAGTCAACCCCAAGGAGGCAAAGAAGATGAAGGATCAGATTGACGAACTGAAGGCCAGGGATTTATCAGAGACGGGGCTTCACCCTGGGGAGCACCAGTTTTGTTCGTGCCTAAGAAGGATGAAACCGTGCGGATGTGTATTGATTACCTGGCATTGAACAACATCACCATCAAGAACAAGTACCCTCTGCCCTGGATCGACGATCTGTTTGATCAACTGAGTGGAGCTAAGGTATTTTCGAAGATAGATCTCAGGTTTGGTTACAATCAGATCAAGGTCAAGAAGGAGGATATTCCAAAGACGACGTTCAACACCAAATATGGACAGTATAAATTTTTGGTCATGCTGTTTGGACGACGAATACTCCTGCAGTATTTATGAACCTTATGAATAAGGTCTTCCATGAATATCTGGATCAGTTTGTTGTTGTCTTCATCGATGACATACTGGTCTACTCGAAGACTGAAGAAGAGCATGAAGAACACCTGAGGAAAGTTCTGGGAACATTAAGGAAGGAGAAGCTCTATGGTAAGCTATATAAATATGAATTCTTCTTAGACAAAGTGGATTTTCTTGGCCATGTTGTCACAGGAGAAGGAATTTCGGTAGATCCAATAAAAATAGCTGCTATTGAGAAGTGGACTGCACCAAGTTCAGTTACAGAAATCAGAAGTTTCTTGGGCTTAGCTAGCTACTACCGAAAGTTTATAAAGGATTTCTCCAGGATTGCTGAACCGGTAACGAAGCTTACTAGGAAGAACGAAGAATTTGTTTGGTCGAAAGCTTGCCAGTCAGCATTTGAGGAACTGAAGAAGAGGATTACAACGGCGCCGATACTTGCGCTACCCTCAGGTACCGACGGTTTCTCAATTTGCAGTAATGCTTCCGGTAAAGGATTGGGCTGTGTTCTTTAACAAAACGAAAAAGTAATTGCTTACGTATCTAGGCAATTACGGACTCATGAGAATAATTACCCCACGCATGATTTGGAGCTTACAGCGGTTATATTTGCATTAAAGCTGTGGAAGCACTACCTTTATGGAGAGAGAGTGGAAATATTTACAGACCACAAAAGTCTTAAATATATTTTCACTCAGAAGGAGCTGAACATGCGACAGAGACGATGGCTGGAGCTGATGAAGGATTTCGACATAAACCTGCAGTATCATCCAGGTAAGGCTAATGTTGTTGCAGATGCACTTAGTCGATACCCGATGGCGATGTTCTTGACCAAGGAGCGTCATTTGCTGGAGGACATGGAAAAGCTTGGACTGGAGATTGTACTGCCCGAAGAAGAAATAAAGAAACTGGAAAGAGAAGCCATTGTACCAGGAGCTGATTCATCAATGATGCAGTTGCAAGTACGTTCTAGTCTAATAGACCGAGTCAAGGAGGCACAATTCCAAGACGAGACGTTTTGCAAACTCAGAGATCAAGTGCTGGCAGGAACACTTGAAGGATTCTCAATCGCCAGCGATGGAGCACTGAAGCATGGTACGAGACTTTGCGTACCAACTGGCGAACTAAGGAACGAGCTGATGCAAGAAGCACACCAGTCGCAGTATTCTATACATCCAGGAGCCAACAAAATGTATCGGGATATGCGTACTATAGTGTGGTGGTACGAAATGAAGAAAGACGTATCCAGGTATATGGCTAGATGCTTAATTTATCAATAAGTGAAAGCTAGCAGACAGAGACCAGCAGGACTGTTGCAGCGCTAGACATCCCGGAGTGGAAATGGAAGCACATAACAATGGGACTTTGTGTCGGGACTGCTTCGATCCCAAGGAGGGAAGAATGCCATTTGGGTTATCGTGGACCGACTGACGAAGTCAGCCCACTTTATTCCTTTCAAGGTGGGTCTATCTACTGAAAAGTTGGCGGCACTGTACATGCGGCATATCTACCGGATTTATGGAGTTCTGTTAAGTATCGTATCTGACAGGGATACCAGATTCACCTCTCACTTCTGGAAGAGCTTTTACGACAGTTTGGGAACGCAACTGAAGTTCAGCACCGCCTACCACCCCCAGACTGACGGACAATCGGAGAGAACTATCCAGACGCTAGAAGACATACTGAGATCTTGCATCTTAGAATTTGGAGGGTCTTGGGAAGACCATTTGCACTTGGTGGAGTTCTCCTACAACAACAGCTACCAAGCTAGCATCGGTATGACTCCGTTCGAGGCACTTATGGACATCGTTGCCGCACTCTACTTGCTTGGGACGACGTAGAAGAAAGAATATTGCTTGGACCTGAGATGGTGACCGATACAGCAGAGAAGGTAAAGATGATTAGGGACAAGCTCAGGATTGCCCAGGACAGGCAGAAGCATTGGGCCGATAGCAGCCGACGGCCGTTGGAGTTTGAAGAAGGTGACAATGTGTTCGTGAAGATCTCCCCTACCAGAGGAACCATCCGTTTTGGCAGAGCAAGAAAGCTAAGCCCCAGGTATATTGGTCCTTTTGAAGTACTTAACAGGATTGGAGAAGTGGCTTATCGGGTGGCTCTACCCCCAAGTCTCGAAGGCATCCACAACATCTTCAACGTTTTGCAGCTGAGATGCTACATCCCAGACCCGAGACACATCTTGGACCATTCAGAGCTAGAAATTGGACCCAGCCTCACAGTGCCAGAGAAGCCAGTGGCAATATTGGACAGAGGAGAGAAGATAACCAGAAACTCTGTGATGCCAATAGTCAGAGTTATATGACGGCACAACTCACCAGGCGAGTCTACCTGGGAGCGAGAAGACAAGATGCGGGAGCAGTATCCGTATCTGTTTGAGACTTGAGGTAACCCCTAACCCTGCCTTTAATTTTGAGGACGAAATTTTCTAAGGAGGAAAGGTTGTGAAACCCAAAATTTTGGAATTTAATAATTACTGGATTTGTCGCGTAATCTTAGCCTTAGCCTTAGAAGTATTATTATTATTATTATTATTATTATTATTATTATTATTATTATTATTATATATATATATATATATATATATTATTTATTAGTCGGAATTAGGAAAATATTATTTTTAAAATTATTATTGGGTTTTTGATTGTGCCCTGCCCCGATCCCGTGCCCAGGATGCGACTCCGAGTTCGAACCCGGTTTTTCGAAATCCAATTCAGTTCCGAACCCGTCCTTATTTTTTCCCTTTTAAATTCTGGTTAATAATTTATATGTTGAAAAAAAATATTAAGCAAAATCCTAAAACTAAAACCTATTTCCCATGTGGACCAAGCACCCCACGACCCAGCTCCCCACGTTTCAGCTTCTACTCCTTCTCCTCAGCATTCCTTTCTTCCACACCACTCATCCCTCCCTAACTCTTTCCATATAACACAAACCAAAGAAAACCACCACCACTCCCACCCACAAAGGAAAACCACCAGCACTCCACAATTTCTCCCTCACCAACTCAAACCCTTCCCATCTCTCCCCCTCTCCAGAGCATTCCCAACACTACGACCAGAGCCCGGCCGACCCCGAGCCCCATTCCCGTCCGTGACCCGCCGGAGCCACCGCCTCCAACCCGGCGCCGTCCTACTCCGGCCAGCCCGAGCGCCTACCAACCGCCGGCGTCCAGCCCGGCTGATCGCCCAAGCCCACACCCGCCTTCCGGCGCGCCCCGACCAATCCCGCGGCCGCCCCCTGTGCGAGCCGTGCGTCGTTCGCCTCCCCGAGCGACCCCGATATGCTGTTCAGCACCTCTGTGCGCGACTCCAGCGCTATTCGGACTCGATTCGCTACTATCCGCGTCCCATTCCCACTGTCCGCGGATAATTTTCCTTCTTTATTCATCTGAGAGCTCTAGCCGAGCACCCCAGGTATCTTCAGTGTTCTTGTGTCCCTCCCATTTAGTGTCGATGATGACATGGTCCCTGATTCCGCTATGGAAATCGAATCGATTCGCGGATTCGGATTTTTCGAACTCCCTTTTCGGAATGTTTCTGTAGATTTTTTGTTGTGTGGTTTTGTGGTTCCGAGAGAAGTTTGGATTTTCGAAAATGGCTCTGTGACCATTTTCCTTAGAGAGGTTCTGTCGCTTCTCGAAAATTTTCGGTTTAAGTTCTGATTTTCTCGTAAATGGTTCTGTAGTTTTCGGTTTCCGAATTTCATTTTGGATCCTTCGGATTTTTCGGAAAGGGTTCTGTGATTATTAATTTTTAGAAATAAAAATCTACATTGGGTTGGAAATTGGTATCTTTGATGTGATATTATTTTGCGGTTTGTTATTCCTGGTTTGGAATATTTGGGTATTGGCATTTTCCTAGGATTGGGTTATCCCGATTACAAAGGAGGTGCTGCCCAAATTTTCGGAAATATATTTTAAAGTTTTGAATAAAATTATTTTCAAATCCGGCATTTGCAAAACAAACTACATTTTGGAGTGTTGGTTTTAAAATAGATTTTATATCTTTTCGGGCGACAACCATATTGGTCCATGGGGCCTAACTAAATGCAAACGAAACCGACCAACCCGGACGTTGAGGCATTAGTTAAAACATGAGTTTTTGAATGACCAAGTCTGAGACGCATTTTAAATAATTATCCTTAATTTATTATTATTTTTGAATGGGTTACTGCTGTTAGTATTTTGGTGCAGGGCTTCGGCCTACTGTTGGACCGTTCGCGGCATTCAGAGCTCACCTTTAAATTAAATTAATTTACGTAAAAATTGTAAGGACATAAGTCCAAGTTTTATTTCTATTTTCCTATGGACCTGTAATAAGTAGTTTAGTTTTTCCTTTCCTTTTCTGGATTGTTGTTTTATAGGTAAACGTGTTAATAATAAAATGAGTATTTATTTTAATATAGAAAATTAATAAGAGTTTTCTCACATTAAATAAATAAGATTTCGAGTTTGTAACTTAGACATTCACATGTTTTCTCATTTAAAAGAAAAAGCCTAGTTTTATATATACATATTTAAATACAAAGTTTTGCCAAATTAACCGGTAATTGCTATTTTTCCAATTAATCAGTAACCGACTTATTTAATTAAAATGATAACGAACGTAGATTGCGACGTTAGATTTTTGGTAGATTATTAAATAACTTAAAACCTGACTAGGGTCTACTTCTAGAGATTGTAACTAGCACACCTAGAATGGTTTCATTATGATTCTAAGTCAAGTTTTCAACTGTAGGATCTCTGAGACGAACTTGACTTCCTCCTCGGTACCGACATTCCCGATCCAGTCTATTAACAGAGCAAGTTACGTTTATGATTTCTTGTATTTTATTTAGTAATTGTCAAGCTGCATGTTAAACCACTTTGCTACACGGAACCCTCTCCTAGGGTTCAAATTTTGATTGATATTGATTGTGGGGATTGGAAAAATAGTGTAACGTTTATGGCCAATACTCCTCATATTTTATATTGTGCGAGCTTACCTTCTTACACACGGGGATAAGCCGTATCGCGTCGCTAGGACGCTATTATATAGCCCAAGCCGGTCATAGACGATTACATATTCAAATCATATTATTTTTAATTGTTAAATTGTTGGTA